>OMNV01001863.1:2060-20134 GCA_900303265.1 Brotula barbata
ACACCTTTACCCGCCCATCCACCCTTCTCTACCCCCTACCCCCAAATCTACCGCTGCGTTTCATTCTCCCACCCTGTGTGAAAATCACCTCACCAGGCTGCTCTGATTTGCGATGTAGCAGAACCGTCAAGATCAGTGACACTGTCTGCCCCACCCCCCCTTTGCCACCCTACCTCCCAGCTCCTGGCTCCCTCTTAGCCCCTCAGCCAACCCCGTTACGCTATGCAGACGAGCTGTCCGCAGAGACCCTGTCACGCTCCTTTATTAGCCGCATCGTATCACAGCAGGCATGTGGCAGCCCATCCCAGCACCCACTGACTCTAGCCATGGTGGGAGAGCGGATGGCAAACCCCTGAGGTATTGATGAAGACTGATGACAGCCACGCTGGGAGAGATGGTTCGGTTTCCACTGTCATAAAGCCTAATGAAACTTCAAAGGTGGATGGATACATGCCGTTAAATATTCACCTTTGCTTTGCACCCTCGCCGTTGCTGTGTTTGCTGTTCTTCAGCAACAAATCCACCCCAACCTCTCTGAAATCCTCTAAAATTCTCCAGTATCTCACTTTATGGATAAGCGGTATGGATGGATGGACTTTATCTCACTTTTTGAAACCACTCGCTATGTCCCTGAGACTGACTCGAAATCCTGCTCCTTTCAGAAGGGATTAGGAGCTGTTTTGGGGCTTATACTGTAGATTGCTTGTAATTATGAGACAATAGACTCTCCACATCCTTCTACAAGTATCCTGGATGTTCCCATATCCAAAAATCTGTCCTAACTTCTGTCAGTCAAACAGCTTGAGGATATATCAGGACAATCTGGAATCCTTCCTTTCCAGCGTTGGATATTTTCTGCACCCTTTATAGCAGAAATAAACACCCAAATGATATATATTCACAGTTAATTATGATTTAACATATTTGTACAAATGGCTAATATCTTCCAACTCTCCCCCATCGGTGTTTCTGTCGTTCTCTCTTACAGTTGCTTTCTCTCTGACGCACCCACAGCACAAACAGGAAGACAAAGTGATTTCATGTTGCTAGGAAACAGTCCTTTTTATCATGTAATTTTATTCTAATTTAGTTTAAAAAAATTGTTCAAATGCTTCAATTATGTTTTCCTGTCTGGAGCGAAATCGGGAGCAAACCGTAAATAAAAACACAACCTTCCTGAACTTTTCCACTCTGTGAAAGTATGTGTTTAAACATGACTAATTGACAATGCTTGGAGGTTACAGCCCCTCACTTCAAACTTACTGAAAATGATAAATATAACTTGGCAGTGTGTACGTCGTGATTAATCTTTGGGGAGTGCTGCATGAAAGACAATGTGACATCTGCAGGCATTCCAACGACAGGACAGGATTATCTAATCAGATTTAACGCGGTTGTGCCATCTTTAAAGGGGGCTAATCAACAAGATTTTACCTCTGCAAACACTTGATAACTTTAATAGTGAATCATCTGCATGAAACAACAGCCCTGTAGCGCTCTGTGACATTATTTCCACTTTGAATATTCTTGCTTTGCCGCCCTATTACGTACAATTTTTGCCTCTTGAACCAAGCAGGCAAACTTTTACAGATATAAAGCTTTTAAAACAGGCTGAGGGCGACTATAACAAAAAGCTTGCGCATGATAATGCATGCGGAGTGAACCCCGACTTACTGTACTCTTGCTCCTTATATTTTATTCATCGAGCGTGTCACCGCGGAAGCATTATGCCACAGCAACTACAGGGAAATAAGTCCTGATTATTTCTGACATTCACGTCACGTTGTGAATGGTAGCCTATAGCAGCATAGTATATTTCCTCCACAGTGCTCAATGACTGTAATTGCATGTGTATTACGGGAATCAGATGAATGCCATCCTAAATTGATTTTACAATTTTTGCATTAATTAACAGCAACGATCGTCAATGAAATGACACATGTAACTCACACGAACATATGCATAACAGGATGATGATGTGAGCTGTGAATAATGAAGATGGCTGATGTTGACAGGGGTGGCACAAAAGAGCAAACAATTAATGAAAACAGAATATAAAATGAACGGTATGTTCCCATGGGAATTCTATGGGGTCTGCAGCGTAATAACAGGCAGTGATGATTAACAGGCACCTCATAGAGGTAAATGCATCATTTGCTCGACAAATAGCCGGTCTGTAATGTACCGGCGCCGGCTCTGAGAGCTCTACTTCAGGGTCAGGGACTGTGGATGGAGTGATGAGAATCTATCCAGGCTTATATGCAAATTCTCAATTAAAGTCAGACTGCAGGCAGGTCACTGGTGGTCTGAATGGATAACGAAGATCAACAGCCTGCCTCTAATGATGAGCGCTCATATCTCCTCAGTGTACATCCACAGCTGAGAGCTCAGCGGAAAGGATGAAGTTGTGGGAATTGAAAAATATGAGATACACCCGATTCAAATAAGTTCAATAATAGATGGATCGATGGATTATTCCTATTCGGATGTTGCACAAGAGTACACTGATTCTCTGTGATGGTACGGATAAAAATGTGGCTATTACGGTATAATATCTGCATCTGCTAAAACACACTGAGTCATACGGAAGGGTCGTGTTGAAGAAAAATAACGGGAAAATAAGAAAGATCTATATTTTGTTCAAATACAAGAATAGCAATGGTCTCTGAAAAACAGCACCTGACATTTCATAAATCAAGCATACACGTATAAGTTAACATTTTAGCAGGCTGTGTTTAGGTTGCCATAGAAACCTCAGGTTCGTGCCATCACTTTTGGCTTCAACACCAGATGACACTTAGACAAGACAAAAATAAAAAAAGTCAAATTACTCATTTGACTCACGCCAGAATATTTGTTGAACGCATTACATTTAAGTTGTTGTTTTTTTTATTGTTGTAGCATATGACGAGGACAGTAATAGACAAAAACAACAACAACAACAAAATACAACATATAGCACTTTTATTAAATGCACGTATGATGAACGGTGATGAATTAAACATGGAAAACATCTAACCAAAACAACAACAAAAACAACTCAAAGTGCTTTGTTCTCCCACGATCAAGGCTGTCAAAGAAATGCTAAACCGCGATAATCAAATGTAGCATGTAAAGTAAACTAATAGGCTAGATACAAGCACATACATATTCATAAAGACAGACATTAAACATCAACAATGCATACACAACAGCTAGAGTACATACAGACATATACTTACATAATACAAAAAACACACAAGCATAGATACGTTGCTTCATGAATGATCCCAATGAAATACACCCATAAACCTATTTAAGCACATATTTATTCATATTTACACACATACAGTATATCCCCTAATTCCTCTTGATGCATCAACATAGGATCTCTTCATCAGTCATGTAACAATGACCTATGTAGGTGAAGCTGTGTAATCATCTGATGAAGAAGCCTTGAATTCAACAGGAATTGTGATACGAACATAAACATTTGAGGACCCCTAGAGCCTGACTGTGCATGTAATCATGCGCTTGATGAGTCTTTGGAGAAAATGTGCTGTGAGAAAATGTGCAAGTCCTGCTATCAGCCAGGGGAAGCAATATCAGCGACATTAAAACACTCTGTCGACAAGAAACGATGATCTGTGGCTACAGCAGAACGGCTGATGGAGATCAAATGAGTAACAGGTCTGAATTATTATTTGTGAGTCGGTGCTGTCAATTAGAAAGACATATTTTACACTGACTGCACTTTAATTTCCTTCAAAAACCCAAAAGTAATTACTGAGGATATTACTTGGCCTAAATGTTAACATAGATCAGCGGAATGTTAAAGACTGATCAAGCTTATATGTGTGGCAACAATTGCAGGCAATAAATTACTATTTTTAACGGGAAAATATTACAAACATTTTTCCAGTTCATCTACTGTGAAATCTTTACAATGCTTGACTTCCCGTCTCTCTTAAAAATTAGACTTTCCTGAGTCAATGCACTCCCAGTGATGTGTCAGAGACAGAACAAAATCCAGCCTTTTTCCAAGGGGTTTTCCATTTTCAACATTAACAGTGATGAGCAGTATGTTTGACAATCATATCTGAAATACCTCTTTTAAATACAAAATCTGCATTTTGCGTTTCATGGTCATATTACTTTTCTTTCATTCTTTCTTGAAAACCATCCTGATGTAATATGTATCGAAATATTTTGTTTTGTTTTTTCAAAACACTTGAAATACTTCATTCTACCATCTTTCTCTCTAATAGTTCAAAGTTCTATGATTGATTTATTTTTTATAAATGAAGTTTGTTTGAAAAAGAGAACCTCCACGCTAAGTGTTTCTGGCTAGTTAATGGATTGCAATTCTTTAGCGCTTTCCCAGACTGGCGACCACTCAAAGCGCTTTACAATGTTTGCCACACATTCACCCATTCATACACACATTCACACACCGACAGCCGCGGTAACTGTGCAAGGCCCACTTGCTTGTCGGGAGCAATGTGGGGTTAGAGTCTTACTCAGGGACCTTCGACATGGAGGAGCCAGGGGGTCGAAACAGCTACCTTTCAGTCTGCCCCAATGCTGCTTCGCTAACTGAAGGCTAGCTAAGTCAAACAATGTTTGTCAGTGTCAGAAAAGATGATTAGGACAAAGTAGGAATGATTTGGTTGATTTTGTTTTACGCAACAGGTTGCAAGAAATGTCCGGGGACATTTCATTTCAATTCAAAGGATTTAATACAATATTAGAGGGCAAGAGTATATAGCTAGCTAGCTAACTAGCAGTAGAGTGCTGCATACCAATTAGGAATTTCAGACCTTCTCCTTGTAAAAGTGTTTCGTTGGACTTCCTGCTGGAAAACTCAAACCAAACTTCAGTGAGAATCATGGTGGGTGAATTTAAATTACTCAATGTGCTACAGAGACAGAAACAGAAACATCTGGTTATAAAAAAGCAAAAACATGCTAATTGATTTAAACTTGTCAAATGGTCTCATCAAAAAGAATTTTTGCATTCTCAAAATACAGTATTTTATCTTGACATTATTTTTTTTATACTATTTTATTGGTACATTTACATCTGGGGTACTTTGTTTTGAAGTACATTTTCATACATTTTTACAAAGACCTCCGACGTAATGCAGTTACAAAAACAAAGAAAACAATGAAATTAATCACACGAACAAGCACAAAGTAGCAACCAAACACATCTAACCGGCATCCCAGGGTGTATCATTGTGTGTGTGTGTGTGTTTTTCTATAGACACTGGCGTGACTCACCTGCATGGCAGGGGGTCGGGGCAGTGTGTGAGAGGGCTGCTGGCAGCGCTGGGCGACTCCCTCCGGCTCCTCAGAGACTGGCTCCTCTGCACCTGCCTCAGCACACTACTCTTCAGGTCCAACAGTGTTGTCATGGCGTCTCACTGTGCAGACACAAAAAAAGCAAACACGCACGTTATCACCCAGGTGGCGCTACCCTGAAAATCTGAAAGAAGTAATTAGATGTGTTCTGGTGATCTGCTGTTCGAGTCAATAATTCATTTGATTTCAGTCGAAGGGATTAATATTTCCCGCTGTGCGATCCGTATTGTAGAAGCTTCTTATTTCTACAGTTCAGGATATACTTTTGCTCTCGTCAGCTGCATAATCACCCCCCTCACTCTTTTAACTTAATTATACTCTTCCTCTGTAGAAGGTGTGTTCTATTTCTGTCCAGGCCTGACTGATGATGCAGGGTGCGCAATTTAGCTTCTGCCTTTTACTTTGGTCAGTTCAGACTGAATCAAGCTTTATTTAGGGACCACTCTTTGTACCAAATATGCAAATTGTGAAGCTGTTGGGAACCAGGAGTAATAGTATAAAAAGGATCATATATTTTGAGCGGAGGAAAGGCGGTGTGTAGGTGATATGTTGGGATGTGGTTTTTATTTAGAAACGCTGTCTCGTTATCGTGATGGATGTGTAATAGTATGGATAAAAATAAATACAACCATAAACTGTATTTAGAATGTCTTACAAAACAGAGGAAAGACAACAAACTTTAAGATTTTTCTAACCAATGAGGATCAGCGGAGGACAAGCTTGTGTGTATTGCGTAAAAAAAACACACACGCACACACATACGTTGACACATTCACAGATTTGAGGTCAAAAAGTGGCTCAAGAAATTTGCTGTAGCGAAGATAATGATAATCAGATTCAGTAACATTTAAGCGCCTGTAAAACATCATAATCTATAATTAGCCTACACCAGGTTAACATAACTATTTAACCAGCATGCATTGCAAAATTTTGCTGTGCATCTCCCCACAGTTTGCGGTTGTTTTAGCAGCATGAGACACTGAGATACTGCTGATGTGCATCAGAACAGGTAAAGACTGTATTTAATCGTACAGATGTTGAAATGCTCAAACCAGCCTTCTAATGGAAGCAGATCTTCTGGGATGATGCTGACATACTTTGCTCACAGGCACATCAATGCTAAATGTTAATTCTGCCCAAGAGCCAATTTCTGCGTATTAAATAGAACCTAAAATAGACACATTCTCCACATGCGATGGCAAATGAAGAGCAGCTTGTCTTTTGATCGTTCACTACTGTTATTTTTTGGGGGTTTTTTTAGAAAGTCTTTCATTTTTAAACATTTGCATATGATTTAAGAAGGACTGATGTCTTGGTGAATCTTTTTTTCCAGCCCTTATATATGGGGAAACATCATTAAGTTACACTAATGAACTTGAGTGAAAAGTATGTGTATATTTATTTAGCTAATATTGGTAATAATCATTACTATTATTAATATTACTAATATAAGTACATAGAAGCTTTTGTACACTTACATTTTGTGGAATTGCAGCCAGTAAGTTGTAGATACTGTAGATGTACGCTTGAGTCATCTAAACTGTGACCAATGAATTTACAAAATTGGTACTGTGTTGCTAAGCAATTCAGAGAGCTGGAGCGCATCTTCCTCAAAGCCACTTGCCATAAAGTGAACTCTCATTTTGGCTTCATGTTGTTTTTAAACTATTACTGAATGGCAGCACTTCATAATACTGCACAATACTGTGCACCTTAGAGTAAAAGAGTGAGCAAATAAAATCTACTGTCCCCAGTTTCTCCACTGGATTTGCAATAAAAGAATCTAAATTTTGTACTTCTTAGCTATACCCAAAGCCAACTGGGGATCCATGGGAGAGCCACATATTATTGACTTTCATTTTTCTAAGTGCAATATGGCTCCAGTATCCCCAGTGTATCTACATATTATTGGGAGTTAATCCATGTAATATTCCAGAAAGCTTGGGTGTCTATAAATACCAATAGTTCAATCCTGAATTTATTCGTTAACTAATTATAGGATGACAGTATTTGTCTCGGTTTTAACATCACACTTTAGGAAGAATGTAAAGAGAGCCGGAAAGTGGCCTGATTGCTAGGTCATTAATTGCATAAATGTCAGTAGTGGAGCCATTTCTCAACGCATTACAATCAAGGATGCTCACATGCCTGCCTAGCAACCGAGGTAGAGAGTGAAGCTTAATGTCAAATGAAAGAAAATCCTTGCATGTTGTATTTTAGTCACTACTCGTCTAATTTCATCCATCTGGATGAGTGTGACTCCTTTATCTTCTTCTGGCAGCGAAGGCAAAGCAGATAAAACGAGAGCATGCACTTAACACACACAAAAAAAGAAAATGAAGAATGACAAGGATGCAAGAGCAAGAGTTTGACTGACAGAGACGCTGTTTTGGAAGACAGCCAGCCAGACAGACAGACACTCTTTTCAATAGTTGACAGCTGATGTCTTTCTTTTGTGACGTGTGTGTGGAAAAAAAGAAGAATGAGCCGTGGGCTGGAAGGCTGTTCTGATTTTCCAGACAGCAAAGACATGCTAGTCACTGTTATTAACAAAATCAATTAGCTCAGAGTTCTGCTGCAAAGAGGTTTTCATACTTCGACTGTCTGCTTTACAGGCAAGACTGACTTTTTCTTGAATTTTAGGGAGAAAAATCTATATTTGCATCTATTGTACATCGATTATGCAGGTGCAAATTCAAAGTGTGTTAAAAGTTGGTGTCTCCACCTTATGTATAATCTTCCCCTATATGACTATTCATTATAAGAGCTAAAATTATGATGAGTGATGTGACTGATGATTGTTTTGACTGTCGATTTCAGATTTTTACACACTCTCAAAAGTACAATTGATCCTCAAAGTTTCCAGAATTACTGACCCAAAACAAGGAAATGTTTTTAAAGAATGCACAACGACACACACTGAGAAACATATAAATGTCTCCCAGTGATTTTTACAGCCCCTCGGCTCACTAAATGGAGGAACTACTTTTCTTTGGCTGAACTGTGCTCCAGTGTCAAAAATCTGCCCAACGGTTGAAACTGCAGGATCAGTTACAATCAATTATTTGCAAGAGGTAGCAAAAGGAGTGTGTGTGTCAGTGTGTAACAATCTGAACTATGCCTTCAAGAATTCCTGCATCTATGAATATGCAAATATGGGCTCCCCCACCTGAACTGCTAGTCTGGTTAGACTCTCTCATACCACAGAAGATTTTCTATTCATATTTCATGTCTGCATATTCAGAACAATGACCACGTCTGGCATCCACTGATCTATGATGTCACATCAGTGCACATCAGCAGCTCAGGAGTCAGGAATGAGCAGCACAGGAATGTTGGAAACAGTTGCTTTAGTGAAAGAGAGGGTGAGAGGGAGGGAGGGATGGATGATAGATGATGGATGAATGGATGGATGATCGATAATAGATGATGGATAGATGCTAGATGGATGATAGATGATGGATGATAGATGAATAGATGGATAGATGGATGGATGGATGGATGGATGGATGGATGGATGATGATAGATGGATGATAGTTGGATGGATGATAGATGAACAGGTGAAAAGATGGATGGATGGATGGATGATGATGGATGATGATAGATGGATGATAGTTGGATGGATGATAGATGAACAGATGAAAAGATGGATAGATGGATGGATGGATGATGATAGATGATAGATTGATGAACAGATGGATGATAGATAATAGATGAACAGATAGATGGATGACAGATGATGGATAGATAGATGGATGATAGATAGATAGATAGATAGATAGATAGATAGATAGATAGATAGATAGATAGATAGATAGATAGATAGATAGATAGATAGATAGATAGATAGATATCCAATACTTTTAGAGACCGCTGACAGTTAATGGGCATTGCAGAGCAGCGATCTCCCAGGTGAACTCATTTCAATTACATGAGTGAATCTCTCCCAACTGGATCTCACTCCGTCTCACTCGTCAACCCGTGGTGACAAAACGGGTGGACGTGCCACCCATGGTGGGGGCCGGCTGCCAAGGAAACACTGTCAATGCCAAGTAAATGCCTTTCTCTCCACATTGGTGCTGAAGTCGTGCCAGGGAAATACTTGCTCACCAGTGTCTCTCTCCTGTGAGAGCCAATGAGCCCGGCAGCCAAAGGCACCGTGCTGTTAGGGATGGAGTGTCTCTATGGTAACAGCAGAGGAAAAGGAGCTGGTAAATACAGGTAAATAGAATTCTACAGAGGATTAGAAAGGGACCCTTCATGTAGCCATGTTATTTTGGTGCCACCTTCAGCATTTTATTTATTTTTTTTGCTGGCGAGAATTACAGTTTGTAAATTAGTTTATCATCTGAAATATCTTGCTGTTAAAGAGCTCATGGTTTGCCAAGGTTAATACTGAAATGATTAACAACAACAAAGGGCTTCAATCTTGACAGCTGCCTTCACCCTCACACACAACTGCAAGGAAGAGGTGAAGCAGAATCTGAGGTCCAGGTGCAAAGAAAATACTGTCTCAATCTGTTAGCGGTTATTGCCGTTGATCAACGAAATCAAGCGTCATTCTTGTTTCTTTTCTGTTTGATGTCACTCAGCCGTCCACGAGACGGGAAAAGAAATAACAAAGAGATCATCTCGTACAACGACGGAGTGATGGGGTTCACGGCGTCTTCTGTAGCAGACGGTCATTAACATCTGACACCTCAAAATTAGCCGGTGTGCGGTTTTCAATAAGCACCTTTCTAAGTCATTAGTCGTTTGCTGTGGAGCACTAGTGCAATTGTCAGCTTGAGTGAGAGTGTTGTGAGTGTTTGAATGGGTGAAAGAGAGAGACGACGAGAGCGAGAGAGCGGGTAGAGGGCTGAGAGACAAAGAAATGCACAAAATCATAAACAGTACAATCAGGAAAATAATTGTGCTTAATTCACTCCATTACTGCTGGGTGTTCAGACTGAGAGGGACATATTGACCGCCTTCTTGATTATCTGTTTTTTTTTTACCATGACATTGGCATTTCATGTAACACCTTGACCTCCGTACGCCTCAAACCCTGATTTTATCACATTATCACATTGAAAGTGTCCGATGAGATTACACTTGATGTGCTAATCTGACAAAAGCGTGACTGACCTATCGAGAGATCTTAAATAACACAAGCAAGCTCCTAATCCGGCCATCAAAGTTATCATGTGGACAATGCTCAGCGACACTAAATGAAGCAAACTGACAGTGATGTGCGAAAAGGTTAAAATAGCTGTCTGGCAGAAATCAAAAGCATCCTCAGGATCGAAACACATAATCCATAATCCAGTAGGTGAAATGAACACATGACACGCAGGGTCACATCAGTAACAGAAATACCTAGGTTGTCAAGTGAAGTGAGGGAAGCGATAGCTGAAGAGACGCTGAGAATCGACTCGGGATGCAGTAAAGGGCATCTATCACCACAGCCAGCAGCAGAAATCACTGACAGCAACACAGAGGATATAAAAGTTAAACAATGGAACAAATCCTGACTTATTATACCACACATAAACGCAGCTTTTGTCTCCCTGAAAACACTCGCTCCAGCAATAACACTGCTGTCAAAAATAGCAGCGAGTGAGTCTATACTGAGGCAATCGTGCCACCTCCATAGTTTACGCACAAACATCAATCTGCATCTACAAGATGTTGCGCAACCGTAAACGTGACGCTCTGAAGTCACCCAGCGATAACCTAAGATTCGACTTCACAGCAGAGCAAAGGATAACAGTATTTTTAGGTTACCACAAAGTAAAAAAAAATGGAAATATTTTCATATGGAGCGAGAGGAAGATTGGTGGAGCCTCTGTCCTATATTTTAATGAGCAGATTCTCTGATAATGATCACTGATCTGCTTTATGATAATCAGTGATAATGACTCATAAGGGGCAGATTAGTATGAGGCACTATGATCGGCAGTGTGTGCTTCATTTAAGCACAGAGGGAAAAGTCACACAGACCCTCATAATTTAGACTCACAACCAGTCTGGCCATCATCATTTCCATAATGGTGTTTCAGCAGCCAAATAAGAACAAATAGCATTCTGACAGACAGTGGCCTCTCGGTGAAACCGTATTTTGATGAGGCTGTGATTGGTTGATGACCAAGTGGACACAGATGAATGAGAAAAAATACATTTGTTTCATTTTCGACATGTAACTACACAAAATATTAAAAGGCAACACAGGTTTGGACTCCATTCTGCTTATTCTTGTACGCTGAGATGTTCACAACAGGGTAATCTTAGTCAGCTGTAACAAGTGAATGTTGAAATCATGAAAAATCATGCAGAACACTAACACCAGAATCCAACACCTGCCCTGCCCTGACCTAACGAACACAACTTTGATTCCAAAGTTGTTTCAAACATCAGCATACGAATTTTATACTGTGACTTGATTCTTCATCTCGGTTTGCTTGAGGTACCCGGTGCTCATCTGATGCTGCCCTGGTGTGTGTGTTTAGATTTTTGATGCGTGCTTGATGGGTGTGGGGCATTTCTAGCTGAGCAATAGGCTGCATAATTGAAGAGTCTTTAAAAATAGAAAATACGGTAAAAATAAATGAATCAGAGAGGAAAGGTCACACAAACCAGTCCAGCACCACTTAACCAAAGCTGTTAATTTTCATTCATTAATTATCAAAATACACAACACACAGATACACAACTTATCCTACTGATCAGGTTCCCACTATTAACTCAATTTCATCTGCATGATTAAAAACAAGGAACTTTTTGGCCATAATGGTAAATACAGTACATGAATATTTCTAATATTTTTTTGTGATACGTCTATACTACCATACCTGCGTTATATCGATGTACTCATACCACATATACCTTCACATAACTTTATAAGCCTATAAATTCCTAATTTCAAATCATGTTCAAGTGCTGGCAATTCCGATCAACAGGTGCCAATTAAATAAGGAGCAGCAAAATAATGACATCAGTGCTCGTTACAGTTCCTCAACACTTTTTGATTGATTATTCCCGGGATAAAGAGATGATTTGATACGGTGTGGATGTGTGAAATGAGGATGAGATTGATGATGCTTACCTGTGTGTCCCGACAGTTGTCCAGTGTGTAAAATGTTGATGTTGCTGCGTGTCTTAGAGTTCCTGGTGTGAAAGCTGCGGTCTGCTGTGATCTGCCACAGTCAACTTAAGTGAAAACAACGTTTAGATCGTTTTCTTGTGATAGACGACAGACAAAAGCTCATTTTATTCCTTCGAAATGCTTTCTTGTGCTCACGCTTCACCGATGCTCGCCCAAATATGGCCATAGGAAGTGCAGCGATACTTCAGGGTCCTCAAATACGGTCGGAAATATCGCCCTACGAAGTACCAGCAAAACGATTAAATAAGGTGGAATTTATTAGCTATTATTAAAACAGAACCCAATATTAGGATTAAGATTTAAATTTAGATATACAGTAAAAAATATTATATCTTTTTTATTTAGATTTTTGTACATATCGTGTTTTATTATGTTATATTGTTCCATATATTCTACGCTTCTTTTATCATTGTTTTTGTTGTTTTTGTTATTGTTGGTGTTTTGTTGTTATTAGCTACTGATGACTTTAATTTCCTTCTGGATTAATAAAGTATCTATCTATCTATCTATCTATCTATCTATCTATCTATCTATCTATCTATCTATCTATCTATCTATCTATCTATCTGTCTATCTGTCTGTCTGTCTGTCTGTCTGTCTGTCTATCTATCTATCTATCTATCTATCTATCTATCTATCCATCTTTCCATCTATGATCATACTTTTAAAAAGTTTAGAAATATCTGTAATTTAATGTGTAACAAGTATGCTTTCAAAGAATATTTTCAGGTCTTTTTGTAACTTCTGTTTGTTGCTAAATGTTATTTGAAGTGGTTTAATAAGATATTCAGTATACAGTGTAAATAAATAAAAGGGAAACCATGCTCGTCAAGATGACCAATAACATCCTCTGTGCTGACCGTCAGTACATCCTTACCACCAGCTCTCATTTATCATGACTGGAATGCCCTTCGATCTGTGCAGTCACTGGTATTGCACACCTCTGATTCATCTCCGACCTTGCCAACAGATACCAGTTCATTCAACTGATGAACCACAGACCCGAGAGCTCTCCAGTCAAATATGGTGTCCCGCAGAGGTCAGTACTGGGGCCACCTTTATTCATCATTTATCTCCTGCCCTCTTCACCACTTAGTATAATTATTATTGTTGTTGTTGTTGTCATCTAAATATTATTATGAAATTATCTGTCACTAAATGTTTGAACATTTGAGTGTTCCTGGACAGGGAATTTAATTAAAAAGGGTTCGCAAGGATTGTTTTTTTTTCAGTTCTTCATCCATCATTTCTGAATTTGTCATATTTGGATATTGCCTTGCCTCTGTCTCTCCTAAATGTTCAAACCACAGTGCGAGTATTTTTACTGCCCTGAAGCACTTGAAACACACACATGAACGGTACACTGAGTGCACCTGAAGGCATCACTTGACAGCCTCTGGCTGTTGCTGAGAGATGTCTGAAAGAGAAATCCACTCCAGGACACAGGGAACAGATTCACCTGTCAGTCACACTCAGGTACATGCTCTTTGTTCAGCCTGATTAGCGCATCTAGTTCCTTAACAACAATTTGTACCAAAACAGCACTTCAAAAGGATCTAAAGGCATTAGTGGGCTATTTAGGAGAAAAATGACAATAACTCATGATGGATCACAGTGGAGTATTCTTTATTTTGCTTAAAGGTGTTTGGGTAGAAAATAACAAAATGGGACTCTGCATCATGCAGCGATGATGACAAGCATCTCTGTTAATTAGAATATGACTTTAAAGGCTAACATACAAATAAATGATTGGGATGTTGAATATTATTGCTTGCTTGCTTGGACATTTTGGAACAAGACTTCTATGTGAAACACTGTGTAGATGATCCTAGAATCATTGGAATGATAGAATGAAGTGTTTCACATATGCTGAAGTCAGTAAGCTCAGTAGCTAAATAAGCTAGACCTACCGTTTTTATGCATTGGATGTGAAAATTTCACAGTTTTGCAATGCAGAGGGGTTCATTTCCTCATATTCTTGTTAATAAGAGGGTATTTTTAAATGGTGTGGTATGGTATAATCCCACTGAAGCTTGTCGCTGTGCTTTAACAGTGTGCAGACAGCTCAAACCTTTAGAGAATTTCAGCCACAGCTGTATATTCTACATACAGTATGTTTATATTTAAAAATAGGGCCAGAGTCCCTAGGTTCCGTAGGACATTTTCACTAACATTTCCATGTTCACTGTGATCTACCATCACGCGTTATTGCATTCCACTGGAAAATGGGTTTAGCTGAATAGCTGAAAGTGATGATTTTTCAGAATTCTCCTACTGAGCAATAGAGAGATGTAATATTCCATATGAGATATTACATCCTAACTAATCAGCGGACGTATTTGGTAACCATAAAAAGGAAATAAAACGCCGTTGGCGTTACTGGTCTGTAATTGCTATTTTTATGATGCCCACCCTTTGCTTTGCTTTTCCCTTTCTGCAAATCATCATGGTGAGCAGAAGCACTTGAGTGCTTATTTCATATGTCAAATCAAGGCATTTTCTCGCTCCATTGTTTGCACATCAGGACATAGGAATATACTGACATGTGCGCAAACGCTTTAAATAGGTATAGGCACACGAATTATACACTTGCAGGGTAGAGCTGCCTACCTTTGTAAGCGTTTTACAGCCAGCTACTCATCACACCCGTGCACTGTTATACACACATATAACAGCCCTAGTCACATACTTTGTCACAGCATAAAACTGACAATTCCTCAATGGAGTCCCTCATCAGCACCACCAAAGTCAAAGCTTATCTGCATCCTGTCAGTAAGTGTTAGGCATCAATGTTTACAGTACAGGAGAACCATTTATCTCTGTCGCCAGGGGAGAAATTGTTTATCGTTATCGGCCAACTTAAAATCACAATCTGTTTTATAGAAATTCCGTAGCGTGGTGCTGCAACTTCTCGCAAATGTTAGTTTGTTTGTTCCTATTTTTTTATAACAACTTCACATTTCCATGGCTATCAAAACAATAGCGTAACGCTTCATTCCGCTGGCTGGAGTGGATAAATGCATTAACCTTAAACAGAGCGACTGCTGTTTTTCAGTATTCAGAATCAATGGCAAATTTTGTATTCGAGTTGTTGTTGTTTACTTGGTGTTTCTTTTCAGAAAATGTAAAGGAGGGCTTTTAATGGGGTTGGTCCTTGGATTGTTCTGGACTACTTGGACTTGTGAGATGTGAATGATGTCTGTCATGGATTTCCATTTATTCACTGGTACATTTACTTTTCACCAGTGCCCCAGACATCCAATGAACTGATGATGAAGACCAAAAGGTTTGTTTGTTTTCAATTTGCTTCCTTTTTATCATTTTAGCTCCTGAGCACAGATGAACAGAAGGTTTTCCTGTGTTCAGAGATAAGACACCGTGTGACCCTTTGCCTTGTTTCCATGGACACATCATTAGAGAACCTCCCCAGCTGGCTTTAACTGCTTCAAATGTCTGTGGCGAATAGCAAGTGGAGAATTTAGTTTGTCAGACCAAAAAAAAGAATGGGTCTGTTCACGAATATCTAAGCTTTTACGTGACAAATGACAAGTCCTGCTGCTGCAAGATGGTAAATCAAGATTACAAATCAGTGAGTAATAATGTGGTTTTTATCCATGCTCATTTCTTTGTATTTGATTATTTACAAATGATTTATTTGGTAATCAACTATAAATGTCATTAATGTTTTCATTACTGATTTGAAGGACTGAAAGCGCAACAAATATTAATTTTCTGCTATTACTGGAACATATTTCTCTGATGTAAGAGCCCAGAGAGGGTCTTGATTCCTGTGTGTTGTACACAAACACTTGCTGATTGTAGCAATGTTGGTGTACATGATTTGAGGCCTGGCCTGATTTTTGAACTTCCGTCCCCATATAGAGATCTTTGATAGCATGGCTTTGTGGTTCACAAAGTCACTGTTTGGTGTGGTCGTTAATATTGTTGTAGCCCCGCAAATCCAGATCAATCAACCACTACGGCCGTCTTGAAGGGGAGTTGAGAGCCACAGGAAATCACCGCTGAGGGGTCACTGGTTTTGTAGCCTTCACAAGTTGCCTCATATCTTGTTACAACTGAATCCCCAAGAGATAAATACATGTGTCTTCATAATCTAAACTATTGGCACAGGAAGAAATCCCTGATGCATCAAAGCCAATCATGTTATCCAACAGGCCTGTCTCATGAGACCTGGAAATACCATTACCACATATGGGAAAGTCACCCCACACTTTATGATGAATACAGATAAATAAACTGTGGATATTTAGGTCCTTGGACAGATTCCATACATTTTTTTTATTAATGGCAACAATTAAATTTAGTTAAAGTAAATTAAAGACATGCTGCCCTCTGCAGCACACCGGTGTTTATTACAACAGATTGACACATACGTCAAACCCAAATATCAAATTGTGCGTGCATCTATCCGTCCAACAATTTATCATGTCTGCTGATCCTTTTTAAGGCTCTGCGAGAGACAAGGTACATCCTGGACAGCTGGCCAAGTTTTGTTCAGTTTACCGATGCTTTTCTCCGTAGCACTAAACAGACATAGTAACTGAGATTGCTTTGGTCCAACAGAAATCATCTTGTTTAGTGTGAGATTGTCACAGATTATATCTTTATTCATTTGAAAACTGACAAACAGTACCATCTTTGACTTACTGATATAAAAATTGAGACAATCTTAATGATTGATCCCTTAAACATTGATAAATGGATTGGTAATTGTTTTTGGTATCTTTTGAAACTGAAATTTATTCATTTATTTATCTATTTTTTCATTGTTCACTGTATTGTTGTACCGTTTAAGAGTTTAGTTTTCTGGCATACGCAACAGTGTCATTCAGCAAAGGAAAATAAGGTAATTTAACAGGATGATAATGGAGGATTTAGTTATTTAGCCTATAATTAGCATATCATGAAGTCTATAATTCCTTAAAAATGAATTATAAAGCGGTTTTCAGTATTCTGTTGTTGGAGGAGCTGCATAAAGATGTTATGAAATGTTCTATCAGTGGTTGAAAAGCTTACAGCTTTTTGCTTGAATGTATTGCCATCTAGCGGCTAAAAATGGCTCATATTTACAGTGACATTTATCTAAGATTTATCGGTATGTGTGTGTCAGAATGTTTGCGTAAAACTGTAATCTGATGAGTAATGCGTCTATTATAGTGGGTTAATATTTATTACCCTCCAGTGAGCATTAAGGTATCTGTTGACTGAAAGTTGAGACTCTCTGCTTTCATTTGACTTCAAGAACTTTGTGGGATAAACTTGCCAGAGAATAGACAGTGTTAATCAGCTGTAAGGTAATAAATTGTAGTCTTTGTGACATCCAGAAAATGGTCAGATTAACGCATGTGCGTGTGTAGGATTTATGCAAAAACTTGCAGGATTTAGGCCTGCACTTCTGGCCTTCAATATAAAAGCCCTGAACATGACACATAATAGTAATAGCAGCGTCTACTTGCAGTTGCATTTATTTGAAAATAAATGATAGTAATTCATTACTATTTAAAATATAATTATCATACAAGCTTCACTTATGCTAGAAATTAGTTGTAATCCATACCTTAAGCAC
>OMNV01001868.1:4789-21825 GCA_900303265.1 Brotula barbata
AACTGTGGTACAGACATGCACACATACTTTTATGGTCTCACACACACACACACACACACACACTCCTATAGGGTATTCCATATGTAGACAAACAAGCAAAAATATCCTATTAGGATCAAAATGAAGACATAGCTACACTCACATAGGCATAATAAAGAAAAACACGGTTCATTAGTGATGGAGAAAAAAGGAAGGGATACCATGTTTGTGTGTGTGTGTGTCTGTGTGTGTGATGGCCAGTGTGATGTCATTACATTAATGGTCTTTCACTGGGGCTAGTCATTAAATGAGGATATTAAAGCAGTAGGCTGTTTTTATATGTATGGAGGGGTGATGTGTGGGGGTAACAGTTGCTACAAGTCATCACTCATACATGCTGGGAGGACACACAAATACACACAGGGACACAAGCGCACATCCAAATGAGCAAACTGTGCATGTTAGGAATCACTCAGCTCTCTTTCTAGAGAATTTTGTCCATTCATTTTACTCCCTGTTCCTGTAACATGCTCACAGACATGACAAAAACATTCACTTGTCCGTCATTTGAGCTGATTTTTATGCATATGTAGCCTTGTACCAGTTGTATCCTCCTATTTATGAACTGGGTTTGACGTGCATATAATTATTATCATTGCTGTTATGATCCACTACGGGGGAGGGAAATAACATTAGGTCTGGAAGAGGTGTTGCAGAGCAGGGGCTATCACCGCTGCAATCATCAGATTGGTCTGATTTATGATTTATGCAGAGCGCAGACTGCCTGAGGTAACGCCCCTGGAGGTGCTGGGCTGTAAAAATTTGTTTTAGCCGATTGATTAATCAAGACTGCTCATCTGGAATTCACATGTGCTTATGTGTGGACAGCAAAAGAAAATGTGTAATCATTGTGTGTGTCTGTTCTCGGAAGACTGATTGGTTAGGGCAACCTTGTTTAGTGAGGTGAGAGCATGGATTGGTGCGTTGAGAGAAGATGGATGGAGAGAAAGACAGATGCAAAGTTTTAGATAGGAACCATGAAGTTATTCTGTGTTTTAAGATTCACATTTTTGAATTGTATTCGATTGATATGAAATGCAGGGACCACAACAAAGTTTTGAATTTGTTTGTTATGGTCTCACTCTTACTTTTGTTAGCAAGGTGGAAGGTTTAATGTCATATAAAATCTACCAAAAGCACGACTCTTGACCAGCATATTTTTCATTCTGTTCCCGTCTGTCTGTTTTTTGTTTGCATGCTTCTGTCTCACTTGAGATGCTATGAAAACAATTCCCCAGTGTGGCATCGTTAAAGTTCACCTCATCTCTCGTCTCATCTCATGACATTAGTTCATACTCAATTATTATACTTCCAAGGTAGTTAGCAAAAAAATGCAGATCAGACCCCATGAATAAATACGTCTTCTGTCAAAAACACAACATCTTTCTATGTAGTTTGATGAAAGGAATCTTCATTGTATCCAGTTTTTCTATTTTTTAAATAGAAAACATTATAAAGACTGAACATGTTATTGATGTACATGAAGTCTTTCATCTTACTAGGGTTTTTGCTTTGCTGATTAAACTTTTAGTTTACAGTTTAATTATGTTGGTCATTACTGTATGTTGACACAAATATAAATAGATTTTGGATTTTAGTAATTATTCATGTCTCAGTGATTAACATTAGATAGTAACAACCTTGAAAGTTAAGCGGAACCAGATGCTGAAGCATTTGCTGTTGTTCTGACACTGATGATACATTAAGGAAATGAAAAGTGACAATAGAGGAGGCATTATCATCACTGCATGTATTTGAGGAGAAAATGAAAACACTTTGTAAGAGGTGATGTACCCTCCAGTTCCCATGAGCTCTCTTTTTGTTCAGGCCTTTCCACAGAAAACTACAGGATTTCAAAATGTGTTGCTACTTTATTAGGAGCAACTCCCTCATCAAGGCCATCTTTTCAAAAAAAAAAACAAATTAGTGAGGAATTGTCGTCCAGGCCTCCGATTCATTCTAATCTTGAAGACTACATTAAACGATGTACAATAAGGCACCTTTAGCATACTGCACGTAGAATGGAAGTATAAACATGTGCTGTCATTCAGAGGCATGTGCAAATGGTTCTCAAATACAAAAGCGATAAAGCAATTCCAATGATGTGGCCCCACAATACACAGAAATTCTCAATTTATAGATTTTTTTTTCTAACAGCTCATGGCATTGAACAAAATTGTGGCTGCTCATGAAGTGCACACAAGGTCATTTGTCAACTGTGATTCTACTGGAGCGACTCACCCCAAATATCCTAATTGGCAAAATCCCATCAACTGACATGGATAAAGGTAAAGTGTAAATACATGGAATCATCATATATATAATTTTGGCATAGACAACCGAATTCTATGCCATGCAGCCTTCCTACTGCAGCCTTAACTGCCTGTATCGTATTCGATATCCTGTACTTCTCTGACTATACCAAAGTCTTTTTTTTAGTTATCTATATTATTACATTTTGCCATTTTTTTCTATTTCGAAGAAGTAGTAGTATATTGTAGTAGAAGAAAAGAGTAGAGAATAGAAATAGAAGAAGAAAAGCCTCTCTTTATTTTCTATGGGCTTTGAACTTTAATCATAAAAGACAATTTTCTAATTTAAATAGTTTAATCTTGTGTAAAATGTGCTAATTCGGCCTGCATTTTCTGATTCATGTTTATTTAATTGTGACATAATTTAATCTAATTGTACATGCATGTTATCCATGCCCTAAGCACTGATTGATTGTTAAGGCCTCTGATGGGATTGACATGCTGTGATGCTACAGATGGGAACCACCCTGACATCCTCATTTTGAATTCTTACACTAGAATCCCTTAGACTCATGACAGTTTGATGTCTACATATAACATTTTTGAACATACCTGCCTATGCAATTAATTAGACACACTCATAATGTACAAAGCTAGCAAATGTGTTCGTGTAGCATCTGTGTGTGTGCGTTAGAGAGAGCTGCCATGTCAGGGCTGATGTAGCAGACATTCATTGTGTATTTTGGGAAGGGGGGCCAAGAAGAGACAGTACCTCAGTCTGTTGTCCCTCAGTGTGAATGGCTGTGGTCCAAGGTAGTCGTGAAGTATTTCTGATGCGAGGAACTGCTGTGCTTCATGAACAGTTTCTATAAGAAAAAAAGTAACACTCATTTGTAGTAAAACATTTTTATTTTGTGTTTATTTTACATATAATAGGTATGTTTGGGATTGTGCTTAGAGTCATTATGAGAATCTCAGCAATTTCTGTCACATATTTTGCTGTTTAGGTTTTTAGCTGAAGCAGATTACATGGAAACTGGTTTCTTTAGATGAGGATTTAATGACTTGAACAAAATACAGCACTATACACACAAAGAGGAAATTTTAACTCAATAAAACCCACATGGACATTATGCTTTGAGAAAAATATACTATTAAACTTAAGACCAGCTTGAGTTAGAAACCTACAATATGTTGTTCGAACTGGGCACGATTCAAGGCCAGGATAAATTCACCATCTCAAAATACATTTTTCTGTTCTTTCCATTAAGTTAAGAAAATACCCTTGAGAATTGTTTGCCAGCATTTGACACAATGTTCAAATTGAACGAAAAGCCTCCAAAATTAAAAACAGACATCTAGTAAAGGTCATCAAGCATCAAATGTATGCAACAGTAAGCCTGGAACTTTGTGTACACCTAGAAATGAATGTTTGACTGTCATGGTCATTTGGAAACACATTATAAAATAAGAAAACAAATATAAAAGAGTTAAATTCTTTCTAATGCTTGTTATTCCATTGCAATATGTGGAAAATAGTTTAGATAGAATTGCAAGAGACACCTTTAACCCAGCAATGTAATAAAGTGAAAAGAAACAAACTGACAGCATCGCTGAGGAGGATGCAAGCCAAAGGCAAGAAACCTCGAATGTCAAACTTTTGACCTTCTTGTGCAAAATAAATTTTCTACTTGCACTGACTAATTGTAACTTAAAACGTTTCACAAAAAAAAGTAAAGTTCGAGTAACCCTGGGTTAAACAATGCCATGTCCGTGATATCTCACATTGATTTTCTGAGACTAATGTTGATGCATGGAGTCAGCACACACTGCTATGATGAAAATCAAGAAATACAAAAATACATTTGTATGTGTTTGTATTTTTCCTGTTGATACAGAGTTTAAAAAAAGCTAAATTAAGGTATTACAAAAAAAAAGCCCTTTACAGTTATGGTTACTTTTTAAAGTTATGACATCTATAACCTTTATTCTCTAATTCTCTGATTTCACTCAAATGCATCCTGATATGTTTGGTATCCTTGAAAACTTTGAGCTTTTCACTAGAATTTCATAGAAAACTTTGGGTGGTTACCTCTACCTTTATTTTGCGATTACAGCCTTAGTCTTAGTAACAAATGCCCCCACCTAGATACACATATTGGCATCAGTGGGGCATTGGTTTGTACAGATAGAGATAGAAGTAAACCATTACCTGTTACTGTTCCTATGTGTATTCATGGGGCTAATTAATTACAAATTCACATTATCTTGGGTCTCGTCCAGAAACACAAAGCAAACTGTACATAGCAAAATTCCATAAAAGGACATTTTCCCTCGATGTGTATGTGAGTAGGTTCTCAGAGTGAAGGTATTATCTAAGTAAGTACTAATAAGTCATATCTCAGTATCAATATGCCATTACTGTGGCATGGCATCCCTGTGAAATCACACAAGACCAGTCAAACTACATCCTTAAGCCGTGGAGCAGTTGCATTATGGCAGAAGCAGACGTGGATGAAATGAAGTGGGCCGGTAACTGGACATGGTCAGGCTGGAAGAACAATTGGTGATTATAGATTCTGAAAGCAGTGCTGGACTCTGAAGCAGAGATTATTATAAATTTGGTCATTGGCAATGAGAACACTACAGGGGAGGGAAAAACAAATATTAGGGCCCCTTCAATGCTGGGGCCAGTGTGAGCTGTTTTCCATTTTAATGCATTATGTGTGTATAAGGGAGAGAGGGGAGATGAGTTTTTTTCCTCCTTGTCTGTGTGTATGTGGGCGCATGTGTGTATTTTTTGTGTGTGATTTGGCGAACCTCGATTTACATTTCCCCCGCACTCGCTGCGAAATGTTTTCAGACGTGGGCAGCGTGACTGCAATGATATATAAGGCTTGTTCTTTTGCATTCTCGCCCTCTTGCTTTCTTACACACACAACTTACACACACGCACACTGCAGCTGGAGACAGTTTGAGAGAATAAGGATAAGGGAGCGCAGCTGTAATTACCATCGCTGAGAGAGAAATGGAAATTCACACTTTTAGGCTGATTCTGTGGTTGAATGGCTTGCGAGCCGCTCTTTCAAATAATCTAACACATCAACTTAAGAGTGAACATCCCCTGACTTCACTCTGAACAGACCGGTTCAATAACAACAAGAAGTTATCTTCCAAATGTTAAAATATATCTCAGACTTGGCCTTTGCAAAACAAATTTTCTCCTTTATGAGCAATTTTTTAATTGTACTTGTGTGTGTGTTTTGAATGATTGTCTTCTTGCATTATTCACCTTCTGTTAAACTTAAGATGATTTTCCCACAGTCATTTTAAATTGTCCAGGCCTGAGAAGCAGCCCACACCATGATGCTCCCTTCACTGCGCTTTACAGTTGTCAATATTGTCATCGCTGTTTGGTGAAGATCCAACTGCAATTGATAAGTAATTCATGTTGAAACCCAGAACACTTTCAATGGCTTCAATACTTAAATCTACACTGTATTACCAACACAATTACTTTATTAACATGCATCCGTACTTAAAAAATGTTCTTAAAAACACTGATTAGAGAAAAAAGCAATATGTTTAGTGTATTATTTTGTTTGTCATTTTTCATATATTTAACCAGTGGAAAAGTTGCCCATGCCCGAGGGGGTTCAGATTTGCAAGGATCTAGCACATAACCAAAATCCCAGCCACAAACAATCCCACACATCCATCTGTACATTCAAAACTCACCCTGCGGCGGTGTGCCTGCATGAGCTCCATCTAGGCACTTTGTCATTTTAAGTGTAACACAGTTATTGATTCCATAGGTTTGATTCTAAATGCAATGATGTCTTCCTTGGAGAGTTGATTACACTCCTTTGGTATTGATGCCCTGTGTGTGTGTGTGTCTGTGTGTCAAAAAGTGAGGAAGCATATGGTTGCAAGATAGAAGAAACCATGCAAATACACAAATATACGTGTTTACTGTAAATGTATCTATTGATAGGAGTGTTGTAAAAAGTCACAGCAGGACCGTGTGATCTGGAATCACCTGCCCACGTACTGGTGAATCCTCGATCAGAGCTTTCAGGCGCAGGGTTTATCTTGCCGTAAGTCAAATCACAATCAATCTATTCTGTGTGTCTCTCCTCCCTTTTCAATCAATGCACACGAGTCTGTATATTAGATTTCACCACCTTGGGTCTCACAATGAATTTGACAACAAGTAATTTTGCGCGGTTTGCATTATAACCATTATTATGATCAGAAATTGTAATAATAGTTGTAGTAATAGTGGTGATTTTAGCTTTAGTAGCAATAATGGCAGATGGATGTAACCAAGATTATTAGTCAATATTTGCTCACAGATACATCACATGAAATTGCAGAATGTGCTAAAGGCAAATTAAAATTTCATTAGATTTTATTTCTATTATCATGAATGGGTATTACACATTAAATTTTGAAAGAATTTGTACATTTATTTTCCTTTAATTTACTGTTTTACCCTCTCAGTTTTATCGTCATCTGACTGTACATAGTGCTGCCTGTCTCTTGTTATCACAACAGTTTATTATCGAATCCTTGACATAAAGAACATAAAGAGGTTATTTATGTTATGAAAAATACTAGCCAACAGCTCATTGTCAGATTTTCTTACTCTAAAATATAGATATCGGTATTGACCTCCAAATCCAGCATTGGTTGGCCTCTAGCCATAATTATAGCAGGAGATTTATACCTACCAGTTACTGTGCGCTTATGACTCATCAATAGATCAGCATATATATATATACATACATTGCAAAATACTTTGTTAGAAATGAAGTCCGTTACGTTTTCTCAAATTTCTAATTCGCCTGTTTAGAGATCTTTTTTCCCTTTTTAACACGTTAATCTTATATCATAGAAGCTCTTCCACAAACTTACGCATAACTAAACCACTGATTCTCAAGTGTTGCAAACTACAAGTTTACAAAGGGCAGATTTTATGGATCAATAAATTTACATTGTTAGACAGATACAGCGTGTACCCGCAAGCAACACAAGATTTTAAAGTTGCTGCAACATGTTAGTATATACAAGAGAGCGATAGAGACTGTATTTTAAATACATCACAAACGGACAACCGCATACATGCAAACTCACAGAAATACACACACACTTTGCCCAGGTCTCCCAAGCTAATTAAAGGGAAGGTGGGCGAGCAGAGATGTGATAACTCTGTGAATCATGTAGAATAGTTGTAATGGGTGACCTTTTTTTCTCTCCCCTTGCGGCGGGCAGAAATCTCATTTGAGAGTGAGCCATTCCAATTTACTGCGGCGAGGCAGGTGTCAAAGTCTCAAGCAGGCAGAAAAACATCCCTCGGTGCCTTCTTTTTTTGTTTGAGATCACGTGCTACCTTGTCTGAAATGCAAAAAGCTTTCAAGTTGAGCTAAGCTGCGTTTGTATTTTGTCGTGACATGCCCCTCTCCTCCTTTTCTTTGGCTTAATATGAAGAAACAAAGAGTGTTTTCTGTCCCCATGTTTTGTGTATAGAAAGGATTATGTTAGTGATCAGAGCAAACCTGAGAATTATAAACACAGTCCATCTTCATTAGGCTGCAGGCCAGATATTACTGGCCTGGACAGTCTGGAATGTTTGGTCGTCCATTTAGCCAAGGGCAGGAGCAGAAGGGCTGCTGTGCAGTGCTCCAACTCCCTTTGATCCTCCGTAAATGTGTGTGTGCGGGCGTGCATGTGTGTGTCCGTGTGTGAGTGCAATGCAATTTCACAACCCAAGTACACCAGCTGGTCCACGTTAAAGTTCCAAGGTAACCATGGCGCCCTGCGGCTGGTGGAGAGTGTGTCAGTGTGTGTGTATTAGTGTGTTTTTTAAGCATGTGTGTGATAACATGTGGTATACGTTTGGATGCGCTCCTCCACCCTTTCCCCCCTTTGGCTTTGACTTTTAAGGAGTTTCGACACTGAGCTTTTAGTCTCTATCAGGTAAACAGGATACGGGTCACTGATAAAACAATATATACACATACATACATAAAGCCTACCACCATGGGAGGATATATACACCAGTGTCTCCCTGACCATTCAATACCTGGCATGGGTCACCAAAAATAGTTTCCTATATATCACTTTCAATGGACTTTTTTAGTGTCACATGGTGTAAATAGTGTTTGAGCAGCTGTTCTGCCCAGCCAAGAAATATCTCTTGGGGAAACACTGATACACAAAATATATACAAAGTGAAGAAAAGCACCATTAATATGGAAGGGAGTCATGTTCAATCAGTTTACATGGTTTCACTTGTGTAATTCAGTCCATAATGCTTAAAGAAAATAAAGAAAGCCATCAGGTTTTGGAATTGGGAAAATTAAGCTGGCAATAGTGTAGATTTAATATTAAATAAATTTTGTGTATTGTTTCATATTATTAGAGTTGATCTTGGTGGCATATTAGTAATGTAAAGTGTGACCATGGTTATAGTTGACATTAAGTGCACACATGTAGATGTATGATGGTTGCCCCATGTCTCCTGGGAATTTGAAGCATTCGCTGTGCATGTCCAAGAATAAATGCTGCAAGAGCATGCAGTGCCTTCAAAAATCACGAGGGTAGGCATGTCAACGTTTGTCAAGGGATGTGAGTTGCAATTGCAACGCAATGGACACAACCAGTAAAAAGGGTCAAAGATTAAAGGAGAAGTTCATTAGGCACGGTTTGATAATTTACTGGCCATCTTTAATGTCGCCTTTGCTATGCTTTTGTCTTTGATACAACATGTATTATGTAAAATGCAGATTTTTACGCTGCTGTATGACATTAGCACAATGGCTAGTCCTGCACCTGATGCCTAAAAGAAAATGACTATAAATCAACATTCATGTGGGGATCAAGCTTTGTTGCTCGTTTACCCAGTCTATGCCAGTCTACCCAGACATTGTTTTCAGTTGTGTTGCTGCTCCTCCAAACAACGGTGATGGGTGATCCTAGCACTGATATGTTTGGGAATGTCAACAAGAGATATGCCTTCAAAAAATAAAAAATGAATCAGAAATGATTATGAGAAATATTTCAGAGAATATCTTGAGATCTCTGCAACTGCCGTACTTAGGTTTCCTGACAAGGTTATATTTAAAAGGAAAATAAATAAATAGAAGTAAAAAAACAAGAAATAACAAGAACTATAATGAAAATCCCTGCAAAAAACAACACTCGCCTGGCTATCTGAAAACATATGTATTGTTGCACGGACGCAGATGACTCCTTCACCATACAAAACATCCATACTGAAATCTAAGTCTGCATTATCCAGACAGTACATCTCATCTTTTGTTTCCTTACAAAAAGCAAAAAATAAGCCCAAGGTCAAAACAAGTCTTTAATTTCTAACATGTTTTATATATTGCATTTAAAAAAGAAGAATTAAATCGGAGGTCACATCATATTTATTAGTGCATTGTGCAATGTTACCACCGTTGCCATGCTGACTGCCACTGTAATAACCCTGTTGGACACAGTCATGCATTTGTATTCACATGACTGGGATACCACTATCTGAAATAGAAAAATAGAAAAATAATATATGTAATATATTGTTTCTCTGAAATAACACATTTAACAGCACGGTACACGTGTACACAAAACTGAACCTGTAGAAAATCACAAAACCCTTTTTTCTTTGTGCATTGCTCGCAATAATACAACAATGTTTTGACCTCATCGCGATTACATCCATTCTGTCTTTCGCTCTCTATTTCTATATATACGTGATGGCTGCTGCTATACAGCAACCATGATGATTCAGATGGGAACAATTTGAAAAGATTGGAGAGGAGAAAGCAAAAAACAATTGTTACTGCACAAGTCCACTTTGAGAGTGATACAGTCTCCTCTGATTACCACACTGTATACCAATGTTTCTCAACCAAGGGGACACGGGCTCCGACTTGCAGAACTTAGGCCACCTGATGCACAGCGTCTGGAACTTATAGATGAGGATGTGTGGGGTAGTTGAGCCATAGAGCCCCTGTGCCATAGAACAACCAATACACACAATGATGTTATAATGATTCTATTTGCTAGGTAAGACTGGGTTAGTTCAAAAGCAATATCTGACATGTGTGAAAAATTCACCACCTGACTCTTTTTACCTGCAAAAGTTGAACTAGTCAATAGTGAAGTAATAAGGATGGGAACCAAATCCAATTTTGTCCATAGGAATGAAAAACCAAGCCAGAGGTTGTGTTACGTAGGATCACACCCTGGTTTAGGACATTACACCTGAGTCTGAGCACCCAATGGTTTGTTATTTTCATTTCGCTCAACTTATGTAAAACTTCTGGTGTAGTTGAAGGCATCCATCAGTTGTTCACTGTGTACATCGAATCTGAACCTCAAAGAGCTACTTTTGCCTCATTAATCCCGAAGTGTACAAATATGGACGGCAGCTTTCTCTGTAATTAAATGTGTGCATACATGCGTTGTGGTGTTTGGCAGTTGTGACTGAATGAGAAACCCTTGTGGTCTACCCAAAGGATGGCACTTTCAAAGCTCAAGACACACGCGCACACACACACAATACCCCTCGATCCCTTCATCTGCTGTGACTTTCTGCTTCTTTTAGTAAACAGCCAAAAGCTTCAGCCTCCTCTATGGCCATCAGCTGCTTACAATGATGAAAGAGAGAGGATTTCTGCTTTTTTCCATTTTAATTGCACATGTTGTACCTTTGCCAGCTTCTTTAATTTTGCATGCGAATAAGAAACTTAAAAGGGATGGGGTTTTGATACATTAGATCAACCTAGAAGACATTAATCTCTGGAAAAATCTTAACTAAGCTACTCACTAACATCTATGAGGATGTTCACTCTTTTCTCAAAAAGAAAGTCATTGTACTTCCCAGCTGTCCACCGCAGAGAGAGAAATCTAATGAAAATATAGTGCTACATATTGATAATGATATTCTGTATCTTTCTATTCCCACCTAATCAGAGTTGGAATACGGCCCAAAGTCTCCCCTCTCTTCTGTCGTGACAGCCACAATTCATCACAGCTTTAATTTAGTCTGTTACTGGGGTGTCGATAGGACGAACACTGCCTGGTGACCCTCTCTCTCTTTCCCTGTGCATGCGTGTGTTTGCGTGTGTGTGTGTGAGACAGAGCTAGACAAACACATCCGTGCCCAAGCACGCACACTCGCCAGACCCTTATGGAGGACCGTCTATCCCCAGCATCTCATCTTCGTTACAAACACGCACACAACTGTACCTTCTCTCTCTCTCTTGCGCTAACACACACACACACACACACACACACACACACACACACACACACAGACACACTCCTCCTCCCTTCGTCAAGTAGAGCTATCTGTTGTGCGGTTGGCTGTGGCCCCTAGCTCAAGGCCCTTCTCCCCAGATGTATCATCAGTCATTTAAAGCAATTAAGCACTTCTCAATGAGAATAGCCTGCTCTTCCCTGAGCAAGACAGAGAGGAGCGATTCACAAAGCCATTTTCTACCAAATCCTATTAAAGGTGGGGAACGGAGGAAAAAAAACGAGGTTGAAGACTTAAAATGGAGGGCTTTTATTTAAGGACTAGGAGGTATTACAGGCTAGATTACTCTCGGCTTATGTTCCTAGTAGGGGAAATTACATTCCCACTTTTTTTTGGAGTGCTCAGACTTTGGAGTCGAAGATGAGAATCACCTTAAGTCTCTCTTGTTTTTCACTTCTACACTTCAATGGGTTGTTCTTGTTCTAGTTGTTGTGTTTTGCTAGAAAGATTTCTGTTTTTCCACTTTTATTGGCATCTACTGAGCTTTAAGATACCACTCGGGGTGTGTTGTTAGGGCTGGGGTTTATGCCAGTTCTATCTGGTTCTTTCATGGGAAATTACTTTTTCATTCCGAGATCTAGTCTTAATTATTGATAGAACGGAAGAGACATGAGCACGAATTTCATAGGATAAAATGGTTTGTGGTTTGATTTCAGCAAGGTTTAAAATTATACACCATTTCAAAACACCTATAAGTCATACCAACACGAGCACTGACATAACAATCTATCTTTGTTTTGATCATTCACAACCGCTCTATCATTGATTCCTTTGTCCTAGCGCACCACAGTCTATGTAGATGTCTACAAAATGCAGTATTAGCTTGATCCCATTTTCACAACACAAGTATTCCATATCGGCACGCTTACACATTGCCACTTTTCACCGCCACTGATGCAAAAAAGATAGATATTACAATGGAGTAATGTCAAACAGCTAAAGGGGACATTCCTGTGTTCCTATTGGCATTTAGGTTTTTTTTCTGTGTGGAAAAACATTTATCCACTTCTACTCTCCCTCGTTGCAGCTCTGAACTGGACTTTATAAAAACTGCCTCTTAAAGATATCCTCCAACACAACCTGCTCTGCTCGGATTAACCAGCTATGTCAGGTCTGAAAAGACAAAATCCAAGAACTGAACATCAGATTTTGGCCAAATTAACCCATGTTTTGATTTTGAGGGTGTGTCACAGTAAATAATTTACATGTTGAGGTCAAGCCATGGAAAAGATGAAGTTGATAATGTACTTCAGGAACCAGGGGTTTGTTTTACCAGGTGTATAGAAATGAGCAGAAATAAAAAAAAACATGTAAATATATCTCTTTTGCAACTGGAAAAGTAAGTACATGGTCCTTCCATTTTTTGGAATGATAAGTATCGCTCTGTTTACTTCTTCCCATTCTGAGATTATTTCCTTGCTGTGATTACCTTTGACTAGATCACTAAAGGGTTTTGTGAATCTTAACCACACTTTGCAACATCACTGATTATCGATGCACGTGCAATCCTACGTGTGGATAGCAGTAGTAGTACCACTTGGTTACCACTAGCAATAGCCACGTCTTGTCTGCAGCATTTCCTTGTGACGTGACATTTTATTTTTCCTATTAGTTTCTTTATAAGATTTAAGGAAGGCCCTTCAACCAAACATGTCTTTCGGAAGACTTTTACAGTGCCTTACATGGCAGCTCAGGAAGATGACCTCCAGCAGATCAGCTGTCATTCAGTATAGAGTACAGATGTCTACACATTGGCCAAATTCGTAACCTTTACTTATATCAGTCTCAGCTCAGGAGTCTCAGCTCCGGAGTCTTGCAATGCTGTTATCCTAGTCCTCAATTGGCTACTGTGTAACCCAAGGCATCTTCAACTGTTGGCCTTATGCTTTTTAACTCAGGGCACATTTGCCATTGGCCTTGTAGCCAAGACGGCCTGTCTGCACCTTGACACTGACTAAAAAAAGCTGAAAATGTTCAAAACCCTGAAAAGTGATGTGTGTGAGTCCCATTTTTTGCATGTATATACTTGACCACATGTATATACTATATGAATGCAGGCATGTGTGTGTGTACTAACTTGATGTGTATGTAATGTATGTGTGTGCATGTGTGTGCTTACCTTTGCCAAACTATAAAACAGGTTTTGGGTTTATTTTTGCTACGTGAAAGCAAGGCTCAATAGTGCTGAAACAGACATCTGCAAAGAATAGACCTACTCATTTGGCGTTAATCAAAACAGCCTGACTTTATTCATGTAGCTGCAGTGATCTGCAAGCCTCTGGCAAGAGCAGAGAGAAAGAAAACACAGATGTGTGCACATTACACAGACGCACACTCTCACACACATACACATTTGAATAAAAGGTCAAATAGCTTTATCAATAACTGGGGAAAATGTGTTTTGTGAGGAGAAGGAGCAGCTGATCTGACAGTGGCCACCGCCCTGATGAATAACCGCCAAGAGAATCAATAGCAAAGAGGAGTTGAGGTGGAGTGGGGGAACATTTTGTCATCCAACGGTACACTCCAATATCTAAGCTCATCCATCAAAGACAGCAATGGCACTCCGTCTTCCGCTTTAATTGAAAGCACACTGAAACAAGTTATTTACATGACGGGATGGATTTGAACGGGTGCACGTCAGCTGGCAGCTTTGCTTTTGTGTGCTTGCTAAATGTTTGTTTCATGAGCTGACGTTTGACTGTCTCTGAACATTGTTGACTGTCAGCTTGGGATGGAAATGTAGACAAATAGTCTTGTATCAAGTAAAGAAGAGAGAAAATGGGCACTTCTGAAATAGGTGTATGTTTATGTATTCAGTGTGTTCATCTTTGACAATCAAAAAGAGGCCTTCACAAAACAGGAATGTTCACAGTCTTGTGAACGCATGGTAATAAAATGGCAATATGTATAAAAAATGAGCATAATTTGAAACCCCAGAAAGCTTTTCATCACTTAACTTCTTGTAACAAATACAAAAACAAAACCACAATATTGTGGTTTACAGGCAACCTCGGCATCTTTTTTTTTATTGTTCTTTTTCAAATATGCCCTCTATTTTTTCTTTTGGCAGCATCTGCAGCTTGGATTTAAGTTGGCTGCCTTTGGTACTAAAGATGCTATAGGGTTTAATTTAATTTTGAATACACATATGGTTTAAAGGACCCCTACAGGGAATCTAGTTTTGACTTTCAATGACTTATGGGTTTCTGCCTCTTTGCTGCATCCTGCATTTTTATCCAAAGCTCTATGAATATTACATTTTAGGGGCATGTGTACAGTTTTTCAGTACTCTTTATGTCTATGGACTATTAACCTCCATTGTTAATATGTTGACACTGGATATTCAAGTTTGTATCTGAACATTTGGTCACAGATGTGACATCAATAACAAAACGTATTCGAAGTTATCTATCTTATTATTATTATTGTTATTGTTATTACTATATTATCATTATTACTCTTACTAGTATTATTGTTATGATCATCATCATTGTTTTTGGTTATAGCCTGGAGTGAAAAAGATACAAGTCATCTTGCAATTGCTCTTCACATGTTTCTGAGTTTGGACAAGTTGTACTTGAAATGCCAAAATTTGAGATTCCAAATCACTTCAAATATTTAAACTATCTTTCACTTTGTATGTGCATTGGATGAAGAAAGCAACATTTTCTGAAATCATCTGAATATAATCCGTTTCAAAGTCTTGGGCGGCCACAAAAGAGTCGGTGGTGTGCTGCTCTGTATCGTGTTTGCCCTGGGTGACCCAGACTGAACTCCAGATGCTACTGTGTGTCACCATGTCACAATCAGAGCCAAAAAGGCCAGGGGGAGGAGACCCTGTCTGCCTGGGAGCCAGCTAACATCTGTCGAGCATATTCACATGTGTAACAGACACACAGAGAGACTCTTCAGACCACACTCACTGTAAACTGTGCAGTGAACGATACAGCGCCATAGAGACAGAAAATGTTGGAACCAAAACAGGCACTGTTTTTAGACTTTCAGCGGACACAGCCAAGGCCACAGGAGCCCAGCCAATACTTATTCAGAGTACGAAAAACCCAATTTCCCCAAAAGCAAAATTGACTTTTCTCTTTAATCTTGGTGCTATAAATATTTGCCAACTGGTATATATACTATGTCAGACTTGTTCTTACATTTTGTGCTGTGAACATGTTCAGTTGACCATGGCCATGGTAAATTACCCCTGGCCCTATGAGAAAGTGCCGACTGGGATACTGTACAGAGGGGCCAGGCTAGCGTATTAGCAGGGGGTCTGGGGGCAGAGAGGGAATCATATTTTGACTTTTCTTTCTTTCCTTTTGAGCTTCCAAACCAATTAAATAAAGCAATGGTTGAAATATTCCACAGCCTTGGGTTTTTGGAACTTAGCATTTATAGATAAAACAGATGTTTCTGGCAAATGTAAAGGGTGAAATTTACATCCACTTTATTCCAAAATGTTCTAAATACTCTTTCCGGTTATTGTCTGTATCCAGGCTGGGTCCCGGACGACGGAGGAGGGAATGGGAATGTACTGGGAAACCACAGTGAAGAGGGCCAGCCAAGTTCAGCAGGGAGTTCAAGGCTAAATCAATGCATATTTCCCTTTTAGTGGTGACGAGGCTGGCCAAATACACACTCTTCCCCCTAGACAGGATCTCAGCCTAAATTAAGTAGTGATTGGAAGAGTCTCTTCCATTGGTGGGTATGAATTTCACATAAGATAATTTGCCTGCTTTTCTCCCCCACAAATTCACATGGTTAAATTTCTCCTGCCTGCCCAAATTCATTGTCAAACCTATTAGCAGGGGATGGCAAGGAGCCACTGTTTGTCTAAGGCTGCTGCACTCGAAGGCCTTTGCAGACTACATGGAGAAACCTTGGCTGGCGCTTCTAAATATGTTTTTGCTGAAACGTCCAGATACATTTTCTCTCCGGTCAGAGTTCTGAAGCAGCCTTGGCTCGCGTCGGCTCCGTACATGTGTTAATGCTGAAGAGGTTCAGTTATTTCAGCAGTGCATTTGATAGTATGTTGACATATGGGGATATTCTGGCCAAAGCCGGCTTCACCCTAAACCGTTGTGCTCTGTTCTGTTTTTAGTTGCCCCTAGGGACCACAGTGTGTTTGAACATGCTGTCCAATCAGTAGTGCATTGTCTTGTAATATGAGTGTGGTTCTCTGTACACTTTCAGTATTGAACTGAACTACTGCTTTGAAAGGTGAGAATGTTGACTTGTTTAAAAGGAAGGGGAATTCCACAGATTTTGCATGTGAAATACAGTTTGCATTTGCAGCAAGTAACCCTTTGGATGTCAGAGAGGTCAGTTTCCCTGAATTTCCCTAGAATTAGTGGAGAGCCCTTTTTTATGAATGAATATATATATATATATATATATATATAATGCTCATA
>OMNV01001870.1:6448-45854 GCA_900303265.1 Brotula barbata
CGCTGCCTATGACACACACACACACACACACACACACACACACACACACACACACATCTTACACCACCTTCCGTTTTGAATCAGGGAATAAGAAATGGGTAACATATGGGAAGATAAAAACAGGTCAGACTACAGCTCCACTCACAGGTTGGCAACAGTCCCTGTTGTCTCAGGTGGAGCGAGTGTGTTGTTGAGTCCCGGACCCCCATCCTGGGCGGGGGAAGGTGGTTCCACGCGCTGAAACAGTAATGGCGTTCGATTCTGTGTAAGATATACAACATGGCCATCGCCAGCTATCAGGCAGACTGACAGAGAAATGGGAGGAAAGGGGGCAGAGCAGGAACAGGAGGGGATGTAAGGAGAGCAGCTGGGGAGAGGGGCAGAAGGGAGACAGCAACCAAGAGAAGAGAGACAACGCGTGGACCAGCATGCTTTATGGTAACCATGAGGGGATTTAAAGGGTCATATAAAGCAATATCTGTCAAGCATGCGTCTTTAGCCCAAAGGAACATAAAACAATCAGTATCTAGGCGCTTTATTTTGAAACTGTCAGATGAGGCACCACAAATGGAGATGGAGAGGAGCCTACATCAGAACGCACTACGAGTACTACGCTGTAGTTCAGATGAAAGTTTCAAACATGTCAAATGTTATCTTGGCTTTAACGTTCAGATGACATTCCCTGTTATTTTCCTCTCGCTTCTCTACTGCGTGTTCTACATAGAGAAGATGAGGATAATGAATGTTCAGCAAGCACAGTAGAGTGAAGGGAACAAATGGCTGGAGTGATTGGGCAAGGCATTGTTACTGAGCAATGGAATCCCGGAGGTACGGAGGATTGTGGAGGAATGAGGAGAGACTACGGAGCAGAGCAGAGAGGGAGGGGGAAACTGCAGCGTGGAAGAATCCAGATAGGCTAAAGGAAGTTTTCTGATGTTTGTAATACATTCTTAATCAGAGCAAATGCAGCAAAAATTCTTTGGTGCTGTGTCTAGCAGTTTAAGTCAGGCGACTTTGCTTGAGTTTTGAGGATGTTTTGCAACTGATCCACGTAACTTCTTTAGCTGTGAGGCAGTGGCGTGCAGCAAAGAGGCATTCATAACCTCAGAGAGTTCACATCACAGATCAGGTGCCTCCGCGAGGTCACGCCTACAACAACTGTGGATGTCCTGGATGGATGAGAGCCATTATTGACATCCAATGACCCTTGGATCGCCGTTGTGGAACCCTCACGTGACTCCCATGTGACCCAAGGAATCACGTAGTCCACGGTTAACACAGCACTATTTCTGATTTCAACGGACTGCGTTTTTACAGAGCTTTTACAGTCTGTTCAAAGCGCTTTACAATTTTATAACCATGCATGGCGGTAATTGGTTTGTCTGGAGCAATTAGGGTCAGGGTCTTGCGCAGGGGCCGTTCTAAATGGTGGAGCGAGGGATTGAACCGGCAACCTTCCAGTCACTATGTGAGAACCTTCAAAGACGCGTTGGTGCTACGGTGTGGAGAAACACTGTGATAACTGAAGGTACGCAGCAACCAAGCCATAGCGAACAGTCCAAGCATGGATGAGGATGGGCATCTGTGACAACACTTCTGCATAAAATTCAAACCTTTAATTTCAGACATATTGCATGAGTCCTACGTAAAAGTTGGTTCTGAACATCAGCCATTAGAATTTGTCCTGTTGTGAGACGTATAAAGGCTCCTGATATCCTTTATGGCATTGTTGGCGTTTTTGTTTTGATGCATTTTGCTACACATAATGTTGAGATTTGACCATGTTTGCACAGCAGATGGCAGCACTGTTTCTGCTGTTAGAAAAGCAGCATTTACAGGGAGTGGACAGTGGACAAAGTGTAAATGAAATATTTGGTAAATCTTATATAATCATCCAACACAGTAAAACTACGGCTTATAGCAGGCGATTTTATTTTTCTGAGATTAGGATTTTTTTTCCTTACCTATTAGTGAGATTTCTGGGTGTGGTGACTTGGACACAATCTGTCTATTATGACGGATTTAATTATTTTTAAACAAGACATAAAAAAGTCCCTTACATCACATAAAAGGCACCAGTTGAATATCCCAGGCCTAAAAGAGACCCAGAGTTCAATCCTCTTTAGTCCCGTCTCAATAACATGAAACTTCCAAGGGTGTTAATGGTGTCGTGTCCATCCCTGTTTGTCCTTTTCTGTGACAGAACAATTTGGGCATCGCTTGTCACATCGCGGGGCTTGCATGAATGAAGCTAGTGCAACCTCGCTTTCAGTCTGTCAGTCTGCCTTTAAGTCTCTACAGGGTGGATGCAGGTAGAGGAAGGCATTACCTGCTCATCACGGAGAGCCTGTGAACGCTTGATCTTACTCTGCCGGTAGTACTCCATGATCATCATGGCAGCGTAGATTTTTCCCACTGTCAGGTCTGTAGCTGCTGAGAGAATGACAAGTTACCCTGCAAGATTAGACCCCTTGGTATGGACCCTGAGCAAGAGGAATGGTAGAGAGTGGGTGAGGCATGCAAACACACACAACACATACGTACACAAACACAAACACTGAGCTAATAGTCTTTTCACAGACAGACTGATTTTTTTTTTGTTGTTGTTGTTTTATACCTTTAGCATTTTTGTTTCTCTTGTAAATGTGTTCACATGACTATAAAAGATTTCATGTTGAAGATAGGGATCCAGTTGGAGCTGTTATGCGATGCTCAATATGGAATTGATTTAATGGGTACTTAAACAATAGCAACACAATCAAAACGGGGGCAATTCAAATGTGTAATTTCAGTTATATCTTCACAATAAAATGGCTTAGAGTCATGTTAAAACAATTACGTTTACGAGCGGTACATTTTCATGCTACACATTTTGGAACACGTCTGTACACCATCAGTGAGAAAACACTTTTATATTTGCATTTGATGCAAAACAATAACCCGTCAGTCCATTGTTGTCTATGAGACTAAATCAAAATTTGGACTTTAGATAGACTGGTAGAATTAACTTAAAATGTGGCAGGTCCTCAAATTTCATTCATCATGCAAACCACAGCAACTAGCACTTTTGTTCTCAGCGTCATTTACAATATTGTGCGCAATTTTTTAGCACTAACTGCCCCTGGAGTGAAAAGACGTCTATAGAGAGCTGGTCTATAGTAAGGCACCCTCTGATCTCAGGCACACTAAGGTGAAGGTGTGAAACTGGGAATAATGCTTGCTAAAGAGACCATTGTGTTCTGATGTGTAGGTCTATGGCTGAAGAAAAGCAGGAGTTTGTGTATTAAAACCGTGGAGTGTCTGCGCTTGTGTCCTCAAATGTCACGCGATTCTCTCTTGGTAGATTGGACGTATGTGGGTGTGAAGGTTTGGTGTGACGTGCCAGCTATATCAGAGGGCGCAGCAGAGAAAGAGACAGGAGAGAAGCGGTCCTCGGGTGGTGTGAAGAGACACAACGTTGGAGTGTTGGGCTGCAACTGCTGGGCTGCATCCAGGCCACTTCGGTGTACCTGTGCCACACTCTGCAACTTACACTTATGTGGTGTAACCAGCAAGTCCAGAGTCTTTTGCGAGAGATTGGGCCAGATCGCCATCATCTCTTTCCTCAGCTCTGCATCCATCTGGTGTTTATCTATGCCACCTATACATACACATACAGAAAACCATCCGCACACACAAACATATGTAGATACACGGACACAGCCATGTACGAATAAGCATGCCCAGACACACAAATATGAACACGCGTCACACCCATCACACCCATCAATCAATCAAATAGAAAAGGCGTAAGAAAGGACATACAAACATGGAAACAAACAGACAAAAGAAAACATTGTTCCGTTAGTTACTTCAGATGACACCCCACAGTCTCAGCACTAAGTAACACAGTGCACTGATCAATGCCCAACTCCAAACTGCACTGGAAAATACACACACACTACATTTTGACAGGAGCCTAATTGCACCTTTTTTTAATCTTATCATCCTTCAGCGTCGCACACAAATCTGCAAGAAAAATCTACAAAGAAAGACTACGAAAGACTACTAGACTACCCGGTCTACTGCTATTGAAAACACTGTACTTCAGCTACAGTAGGAGAAGCATCGGGATGGGCCGAAGGTGTCTGAGCTCGCAGGACAGAAATTGCAGAGAGGGCTGCACTAAGAGGAAAGAAGAAAAAGAAGAAGACAGCGGTGAAAAGCTATCCAAAGTAGGTTAAGAGGGATTCCAAACCTTCCGCACCCTTGGCGATCTTGATGTCCAACGCTGTGCGGATCAAGGCCATGAGGGTGGAGTTGAAGTGGACTGTGTTGTCGTCGGCCACGGGCAGATCCATACGCAGGAGTCTCTGTGAGAGCCATGCAGGTTAAACAGTGAGAACATCAGTAAATACACCGGTGTGGCACGTGTTTGGAACCTCCAGGAGGCAGAGGGGAGGGAACACGGAGTTTACAGCAGAAAAGGGAGGGGTTGGGCCAAGGGAAGTGGAGGGAGCTGTGTCTGTAGCAGGCTCTGACGCTGCCTGGCTGCTCGTTGTATCTACATTTAAAAAAAAGAATCACCTATGCAGATGAAACCCAATTCATGTAGAACTTATACATTCTAATTTGCTTCTAGAACCTGTGAGTGCCAAGATATTCAGCCAAGACCTTATTAGTTGTCCTTCCTTTAACATATTTATTTCTTTTATTCTATTAATGTGTGTTGGTTTCCAAAAGCCCTCACAGGTTTCCTCTACTGGTATTTTCATTCAGGTCCATATTTCATTCAGGTTGAGCAGCACCACTACCTACAACAGCTCCGCCCACCGGTTTGGAGGTTCACATTGTAAAGCAACAACGGAGACCAGACGATAAACCAATAAACTAAAAACGATTGAGGGACTACTCAAAGGAAAGGTATTGTGTCTGTTTTTGTTTATTGGTTTGATCCTTCCTAGGCCTTGTTGGTTTATCAGAAAAACAGACCATACACAGGTACAGTACACGCCTACTCACAGATAGATGACAGTGACATTAGTGTGTTTTGTACCGGAGTGAAGACGGTAAAAACCCAAACATGCAGCAGACCATGCCAATCCCTGAAAACCCTGCGTAAAAGCCTCCCCTTTCCTCCATTCACAAAATTGTTTCATCTCAGTTCAGCTAACCCCTACTTGCAAATCCTACCCCCATGCGACATGCAATGCACACGCAAGATGCCTCACAGGACAAGCAGCTGCACAGCCGTACACAGAAAGCCACCTCTGTTGGTGACATAACAATGAGTTTGTGTGTCATTTCAACCTGATTGTTACTGAGAGAATAAGGAAATTTGTAGATAATGGGACTAGACTGAAACGATAGAACATGTAGCGCTATCGATAATCATCTGACGTCTAATGTGTGAAAAAGTGGGCAGACTTTGAGGGTTAATAGGTGAGAGAGAGCAGCATTCTGAAGAATAAGAAATAAGAATAAAATGGCAGCTTTAGTGTTGCGCTAAGACAAGAATGACTGATACGGAAACGTGAGCTTGAAAGAAACGTTTGGCGTCAGAAGTGTGTAAGAACTGAAGATGTGTTTTAACGGTAACAGAAATGATAGAAGAAGAAGGTGAAGCTGTGAACAAAATAGAGACAAAAGACTAAACTAAACAAAGTAGAAGCTGTTTCACACCGTTTCAATATGAATACGAAAATGCAGCACGGATTTGCCAAACAGACGCACACTGAGCCCGGTACAAAATTTTGCATTCTTGTGTTCCAATTTCGCACCAAACAAAGAAATAGTCCCACACAGACAATGGACTGACAATGGAAGCAGCAGTGACAATGCCGTTATTTTTCTACACAAGAGAGAGAGGAGAAAGTTTTGGGTCCGTCCTCTTTGGGCAAGGTGGGCGGTACATGGAGAGTTCCATGAGGTCAGCGATGCCCCGTTGTATCATCTTCGCTTCAGACAATACTTCAGGATGTCGGTAGCACAGTTTGAAAGTATAAAATAGGGTCTTGGGACATCAGACTGATCAGGCTTTCAGTCACTTTTCAGAGCTGAAGCAAATGAATTCATTGATCAAGGGTGAAGATTCAAAGATGGAATTCCGCAGATGCCAAAGTGGTTCTGGATTTTTTTCTTGCCACACGAAAATTCCTCCATGACGTCCGTAATGCAGAAAACTTTTTTTTTTTTTAGAAATTTCCGTGCGAATAATCGTCACAGAGATTCACGCTCGGTGTGAAACGGCTTTAAGAAAGAACTACCACAACACATTAATGATCTTTATGCATCTTTAAGAAAGCGGTCCTGCCTGAAAGATCTGCGGTCTCTCTTCAGGACAGAGAGGATCAGAGGAGCAACATGGTTCTTTGTGGACCAGTTTAGGTTAAGTGAAAGGAAGTGCTTTGATTACTGTCACTAGTAAGATGGCTCGGAGGTGAGGTAGGCCAGGTGAGATTTATCTGGGGAGGTCTCAGGATTAGAACATGCAGACTGTTGTGGCACGTGGGCCATTACTGGAAAAGACTTTTTCATGGGGGGTGGGTGCTTGGGAGTTCTAATTTCAGTTCAGGAAGGAAGCTTTAATGTGAAAAGCTTGAGGGTAAAACCAAAAAGAAGAGCACACCTGGGACAAATATAGGCTTTCGATTCCAATCAATGAAAAATATTTATTTAGTGATTACTAAGTAGAGATGAAGAACAGGTATCCATTACTTGATCGCGTATCGCACTCAGATTAGAAGCCCTGCAAAGAGGGTCAAATATAATATTTGGCCCAGGTCTGCTGGAGAGGGAGAAGGGGAGTTAAAGGGTCAAGCAATGGTTAGCAATGATGGAGAGATCGCCTGCGCCTACAGGCTGTTTGTCTGGCTGCCCGGTGAGGCTCACGGTGATCTGCCGATGAACTGGCAAAATGTAAAATGAGGTAAAGAAGTGGTAGAGGAGTCCAGGCTGTGTGCTACTGCGCATATTCTGGTTTTAGTACCGATGTGTGTGTGCGTGTGTGTGGACGGGATGGATTGATGGATGGATGAAGAGGAAACGTGTGTGTTTGGGAAGATCGAGGCAGGTGAGGGGGAGTGTATGAGCGAGGATGCAATATGCTGAGATGAAGGGGGCCGGAAACAGAATAGAACTGCATTGACAACAGAACCAAAGGACAAGAAGAAGATTGGACTTGCAGATAGAAAGGCTGCTTGGGGGGCTGGAGCTGCTACATGAAGGGTGAGAGAAAAACAACTGCCAGAGGCTCTCTACGGAAACACACACATCACTAACACAAGCCCTTCTGCTCTCTCCCGTGAGAAATAACAGTAGCATCTATTTGTGATACATGTGTTGATATGACCCAATTCCCTGTCTGTGTGTGTGTGTGTGTGTGTGTGTGCTATCCCCATCCACAGGAAGGAACAAGTAGGAGGACAGAAGTCTAGTGGACCTTCCAAACCCTGTTGCACACACGTGAGGGTGGGGTTAGCAAAGTCTACACGTGTCTATTTTACACATAACTTGAAATGACAGCGTTGCGTTGTAGTCTATGAAGTACGTCGATTTAGCATTCTAGCGTGTGTTCATTGTATGTGGTGCAAACGAGCTGAGAAGGTCCCTCCTTTCATCCCCTCCTGTGGATTCCAACACTGCCTAACCAGTCGTCCTAGTCCTTCTTGCCAAACCCCATAAGCCTCCACTCACCAATCCCACACCAGCACACAATGCCACAACACCAACCAGCCTACCCCCACTTTCCACAAGAACGGAACAAAAAAACAGAACCAAAGAAACGACGACACTAAGATTACACCACGTTGAGCGCTTAAGTCCCTGGCCCCTCCCTCTTTTGAGCCCCAAAACCTGTAACACCCATAAGGGAGTGGGTGCGAAGATGGGGTCCTTTCTGACCTTGTAGGCCACACGTGCCGGACACCTCTTCCCAAGGCCTAGTGGAGGACACATGTGCCTCAGCATGTCATACATTTCCCTGCAACTGATCCTGCCACTGCATCACCAGTCAGTGCCATCACCCCGTTAACAAAGGCACAAAACAGACAGAGAGAGAGAGAGAGAGAGAGAGAGAGAGAGAGAGAAACAAAAAATAGAGAGAGATTGGGAAATGGTTGTAGTTGGGGATAATGGGGGTTGGGGAGGATGGTGATGGAGAGAAAGAAGAGCCACAGTAGGAGAGAGGGAGGGAAGGGAATAAAAGAATAACACAAAAGAAAGACAAGGTTATTGGGCTGATTTGGAGCGAGATTGTGGTACTGAGGCTGTGAACTGCTGTCTCGCAGTCCATTGTTGTATATAATTTTAAAAAAAGAAGAGTAAAGGACAGAGTGAGGACGGATTTGAAAATTAAATGTTTCTGTATCCCAACACAGTGTGTACGTGTGTGTGCTTGGGCAGAGCTTGGCAGCAGGCACCAAGCTACTCCTGCTGGGACGAAAAGAGAGGAGAAGGAGGAGGAGGAGGAAGGGGTGTCAATGCAGTTTCTGTCTTTCCCCTAACCCCCCAAAACCAAGAACAATGCAACGCTACAGTGGACAGCCGTAGCTTGCTACACTAGAGCCATGGCTCTGCAGGCAAGCAAAAGAAAAAAAAATCTAAATCAAAAAGAAGAATGGTTTATATTACTCAATGTGATCAGACTCTTAGGGTGAGATTTGGTCTCCATTTCACATGCGTCTCTGGGTGTCTGCATTGTCCCGCACATTCTCTTAGCAGTTCAGAATGCAAGTCGAAAAATGGTGGAAAAGAAGTTGTAAAATAAAAGAAACAAAGCGGCATTCACTCCATTCCTTGGATGCTGTGGCTAGCAAATGTGGTTGAGAGGTTTTGTTTGAATAGAAGTCAAACCTTGCAGGCCACCCTATGGGGGCATTTCTTGCCTAAGCCGAGAGGCGGGTCGATAACTCGCAATAAACTGTACATGTCCTTATAATGAATGCGCCCGCTGCAAGAAGAATACAGGGGAGTTAAAAAACGCACACAGGGACACGCACGCACGCACGCACGCACACTCACTCACGCACACACATACATTCCAGTCAGAGAACACTTGGAGGGAGAGCACAAGATTGACAATAACACAATATGTAAATATACTACATAACAAGTTTACTTTGAATAACGTTTCACGTTGACTCCTGACATAGGCATGCACATATAATAATACACACACACACAAACACGTGCGCGCACATACATTAGAATCTTCTTCCTTCCTTCTATCATTTTTTTTCTCTCTTTTTTTCTACCAGCCTGGCCGTCAAGCCCTAACTGGATATGTGCACAATGTAATTAAAGAATTGCTAAACGAACAGTAGAGCCAGTGTGTAAATGCTTAATAGCAGCTTGTGACGCTCCTCCCTGTTAAATATGTGTTTGATGCGTGCCACGTGTCTTCTGTTTCCCGTGCAGCGGCGTCCCTACCAGAGACGAGAGCGGTGGAAAATAACACGTTACCGAAGCTCTAATCGTAAAAGTCAAAACTCAGGAGTTACTTTGACAATCCCAACTCATCTCTCTGCTCCATCTCTATGTCCTGTATCTGTAAAAAAAAATGATCCTTGCATTCAATCATCATTTCTTCTTCTTGTCTGCTTCCTGTCTTTTACCCTGTCCAGTGCGTGCATGCAGTCCACAGACAGCATGGGGGTCACAAGCCGTCGCTGGAATACAGATACCAGGAAACTTAGCATGTCTACAGTAGACGTTTAGACTACACAATCCAATAGGGAGGGTGGAGTTGGAGTGTAGTCATCATTTGCAAATTAAGTTCTTGGCAGTATGCAGATTCCAGAGGAGGGAGAAGGGTTGGGAAAGAGTCGGGGTGTTACTCAGCACAATTTACAGAAAACGGGGAGTGGGTGTAGGGTGTTGGGGCCTCAGTATGCTTCAAAGTTGTACAACGTGGTGTCTGGCCACCTTACACCTGTTCAGAACGCTCACACTCAAAGGGGTGGGGCAAACGGAAAGACTGAGCTAATCGTGTGTGATGCCATTATTTAAATGCGGACAAAGGCACACACTTCCACGTCGTCTGTCCTCCAAAGGCGTTTGTGGCATAGCATAAGGTTGGACTGTGATGGGAGCAGCTATGTAACGATACGAGGAAGCTTGAGCGTGAAATTAAAACCCTGCCTACTTTCACACCTCGACACATTTGGGGCGTGACCGGTGGTTCAGGTCATCCAACAGCCTCTCGTTTGAAACATACTGAGCCCTTTAGAGATAACCAGATGCCAGATGAGGTTATGCTCAGAAACGTGACAACTCCTTTGCAGAATAGAATATAGAATATAATGTACCGTTGTGTGGTTAAAAGTCTGTCTTTTATATAAAAATGTTATCTTTGCAGTGACATTTCTCCTTTTATTGCTCGGGTCTTCCGCTGTATGAATAAGAATATTAATACAAGCAAGAGAATCATATGGGAAAGCTTTTAATTTGATATGTCCGGGTGATTTTATTGGCGTGTATGCGACTGTGTGGTTATTCGTTGTAGCACCAGCGCAAGGTATTCTTAGAACGACACCAAATATACAAAATATATACAAATATGTACAGTCCTATGCTTGCAAAACCTTGCAGTCATTAATGTAAAAAACCCGAGGATAAAATTGTAGAAAAATATGTTCTGTTGAATTCCATGAGTAATTTAATGCAAATATTATTTGGAGTTTTGCTGCGTAAAATGTATGAGTATGAATGTTCATATACGTGCATATATCGCACTGATCACTTCATCTCGCGTTTCGTGCATCTTTTACTCTTTTCACTGTAGCGATGAACTCTGAATCCCCATAAAAATGGTATTAATGAGTCGAATAAACGTATATCAAGAGGAAGGAAAAGGAACTCCGCGATGCTGTTCGTGTATCTGCTGGTACATTTATAGGATTGATATAAAAAGGGAATTCCTGTATATTCCCACATAAGAGAGTAGACAAAGTCCAATGTTACCATAAAGGGAAGAGATGATGACGCATCTACAGGTACTGGGGGGGATTATTTGCCGATTTAACCCCCGCCAATGGCAATTGATGACTGTGTAGAGAAAAGGTTAGTTCTGCAAATGTGTTGATGTGTGCGTGAGTGTCTGCATGTTCTCACTCACCAGGCAGCAGGATCATACTCGGCCCATATCCTGACATACTCATCCAGGTGGTGAGGTCCAAGAATGGATGAATCTCTAGTCAGGTACTCAAAGTTGTCCATGATGACGGCTACAAATAAATTTAACATCTGCAAGTACACATGCACCCACACACACATTAGTGGATTTGTTCAATTTATCCAGCAACATTTCAATAATGAATTATTGATTTTTTAATTACTGACTTCCTTTTCGGCATTGTAAAAATTGCAGCGAACACACACTTTTGGTCGATTCCATCCATTTTTTGATTAAACCCTAATTGTGAGTTTAATACGTTACGTGTGAATTCTGGGTGATGATGGAGCTATGGACCTGTAGCTTTGTCCTTACCAGCGTTCTAGCTTTATTGTTTAATCATTTTAATTTCAATGACATTATTTCCAGTAGATTTTATTTTTATTTTTATTCATTTAAAAGAGGGTGAGTGAAAGCTTGGTTCACCACAGCGCTTCTGCTTGTAAGCGATTCACAAAAGCGACTAGCCTAGACGGGAATTTAATGGCACGGTCGGTGTTAAAATCTGAAATACCAAGAGCCTTACCAAGAACGAACAGAAGAAGATGAAGGAAACAAAGTAGAGGTAGGCAAATTGGCTGCCGCACTCTGTCTCTGTATTTCCTGACAGGACGTCACACTCCTTACCACCCAGACATGACAGCATGATCTCGTGCCACGCCTCTCCTGTTGCACTCCTGCAAATACACAAAAAAATTAATTCATAGATGTTCGCATGGTGTAATAGTGTACAAACGCAGCAACAGATTTATTTCAGTGTGGCAAATAAATCAATACAGTTTTTTCTGGCCATTTGCAGGTTTTCCAGTCGCGCTGTCGATAATTAGCGGCTCAGTCATGAATAATTGAATGGGAATATTTTTGGGAGTTAAGGGAAACACATAAGAGTATAAATATATTTCTGACATCTTTTCCTGTTTTTTCTCATAGAGGGTTAAACTGTGAATCCCCTTATCATTTGTCCAAAGTGTTGTGCTTTTAGTGCTTCTAGTGCTTCTAGTGCTTCTGAAAGTGAAACATAAGAACGTGCATGTCCCTACAAAAAAGGATTTGCTATGGAGACTTTATTCGGTTGCTGCTGTTGCTCTCCATTACGGTAAAAACACGTCGACCATAAGATTTATCAAGAAGTAGTTCCTCTAGCTACACCATCTGGTGCGAAGCATCTGCATGTTGTGTGAGGTCCCAATGTCTCCATGTAGGATAGATATAAAAAGGGAATTCCTGCATGATAAGAGAGAAGACAAAGTCCTGATCTCTTACCATAAAGGAAAGAGATAAAGATGGTGACGCATCTGCAGGTACACGGGTGGGGGATTATACACAGATTTATCACCCTTGACCCCCACGAATGGCAAGGGATGCCTGTATATAGCGTTTCTACACACACACAGATACACTGAGTACCTGAAGAGAAGCATGAGAGCCAGTATGAAGGTCCTGAAGTTGTTGTGCTGGTTGATGGCGCTGTCTCCGTCCTCTTCGATAGCAATATTCCCAAACAGCTGTAGGACACAGTCATGCTCTTTAAACTGGACTCCACACAAAATGTTATCCACAAAGCCTTGCAGCACTAATAAGGTTCTTATCGAGATATATACTGTATATATATATATAAGGTTAGCCTGTGGTCCTGCAGCCATTTGTAGTTTGAGGCTCACCTGCATCCCAATGATGGCATAGATGAAAAACAGCATGGCGATGAGGAGGCAGACATATGGCAGTGCCTGAGGAGACACGTTAACCGTTAGGATGTGAAAGTATTGCATCTGTGGAAGATTTGTATGCAACAAGGCAGCGTGCATGTAGTATGAGACTAAATGCATGTGTATGTGTAAGTATGAACCTTGAAGGACTGGACGAAGGTCCACAGCAAGATGCGGATGGTTTCTCCCTGTCTCAGCAGCTTGATGAGACGCGCTGCCCTGAACAGCCTCAGGAAACTCAGGTTGATGAAATTATTCTACAGCCACAATGTTACCAGTTTTTTTTTTAAAGGATGGGAAGATGGGTAAGAATGGCAAGAGAAAAAAGTGTAGAGGAACCAGAGGAAGGAAAAGATTGACAAGAGGAGAAGGAAGAGGAGGGTGGCAGAGGGATTTGGGGTTGAAATAAAGGGAATAAGTTATTAGTTGCAGGCACATTATGCAAATAATTTTCTTCAGATAATCAAATTGTCAAAATGAAAATGATAGTAGTCAAACCAAAAATAAAGAAGATTCAAACCAAAGGACCAGGAGCCAAACAAGTCAAAGCAAACCAAACGAAAAGCAGCAAGGCTCCATCAGGCTTTCATATCCATGGAGGTTAGATAAAATCAAACAAAAAGGGGAAAATAAGTCATCCAAATCTAACTAATTTCATCCAATTGGTGTGTAGTGGTAATTGTGGGGTTGGTGAGTAGTTAAAGTGCAGGGACATCAGAACATATCCGTGGAAAGACAACCAAATGCACTAGTTCTCTCAAGGCAAAATGCACCTGGTTATACAACGATGCAAGTCCACAGCATGCTTATGTGCAAAGCTACTATCAGCTTATGCACACTCAAATATGATTGGCTATTGAAGTCATGTGACATGTTCACGTCACAATCACAATCAAATAAGAACCAAAGGGTGGTTGAAGGAGCAACAACAAAAATGGTCAATCTTTTTAGATGATCATATTTTGGGGCTGACCACTCTGATTGTTTTACATATAGAGTGTGGTCGCGCAAAGACGCTGAGGTGACAATTTAATGCATTTTTCTTATACTTGTGGTACATTTATGGTTCCCCCAAAAACTTGTTGCGCACAGTCCCTCAACCATTTACAACAGGAGAGAGCACAAGCTTTCCGTCCAAAGTTCTCAAAAAGGGGCTGGCAGCAGGCACATGCAGGTTAAATTCAGAAAAATAAGAAAATATTAGAGTATTGTCTGTGAAAAGTGTGCGCGCGCGTGTGTGTATATGTGTGTGTCCTGCCAAACATGCAAGGGGCAGCATGCATCGCTTGGTCTCTCTGCCATGTGCAAAAAACTGTCATTGCAACGACTAAAACACTCCCGGTCACGGGATGTGTATGCAGCCAATGCGTAGGAGCATGGCAGAGATTTAAAGTATCAAAAATAAATGTGCATCAATGCAATCCAATCCTTTACAGACAGAACACCATGTAGTCAATTAAGCATTACACAGTGTCTGTTATATCTAGGGCCAAATTAAATATATATGTGGATACAGTGACTGACAGAGATCCAAGTACACTAGTTAAAAAACAAACAAACAACCTGTTCACAAGGAATTGAGGATTATGGTTAATGGGGTCAAGCAACATGCATCATAGCCAAAACACTAGGTGTGCAGGTTAGGGGAAGGGTGGGGCAGTCAAAACAGATGCAGTAAAATAAGATCTCCAAAAAATTACAAACCATCTACATGTGGATGTTGCAGATGTATGGTTTATAGCAGCAAATTTTTGGATTTTTGGTTGGTTCGAGGAACAACCAGAGATATTGACCAAGCCGGTCGTCACGGACGGACACACAGGTTTCATAGTGCATTTTGATTGGGCGCAATCACAGCAAGTAGTAGGTGTTGGGAGAGAAGGGGCGGGGCGTAGTAGATTACAGTAGATCGTCGTTAAGTTTGTGGACGAATTAAAGAAAGCATGTAAAAAGATAAAAAAAAACAAGAAAGAAATCAATAATCATCACAAAGTAAAGTTAGAACAGTAGCAAGCTTCTGTTGTAGCACAGAAACAAGAAAACAGCAAGGGTTTGTTGGAACAATGTACAGATCCAAAACATGACTGTTGTCTGATGACATGGAAGTATAATCAGCAAGTCACAGTAAAATATACACAAAGCTCCTCAAGCTCCGAGAAGGCCTCAGTCATGGGCATTCAGGGGTTTCCTTCATTTTTACTGCCAGTTTTAGCCCTTTGTTTTAAACAAGCAAACAAAACCTTGATATATTCCATGGCATCCAGGTCTACCTGTAATGTTGCATAATTAAATAATAATAATAATTAACAAAAAGAGGCAATACAATTACTAAAACGAGAAATAAAGTGATGTTACAAGAATGTAACTTTGATAATCAACAGACAGCGATAATATCATAGCATGGATCCATGCTGAAAACCTTCGCGGTGGCTATTTGTGCACCCTGTGATTTTCAGACAGAGCTTCATGATGACACCGGCTGGTTGCAGATCTGAGAGCACCTCCACCTTCTCCCATCTGTGTTAAGCTTAGGGAAGGGCTTGGGCTCGTGATATTGAACTACGCTCTGATAGGAGGAGTGGTCGGTGTCCTCATATCTGCCGTCAGACCGTTTTCCCAGCTGTAGTTGCTAAGAGATGTCTAATGCAATTGCAAAGCATTTATTTGCTACCTGAGTCGCAACCTGATGATATGACTGGCTGTTTAGTTGCTTGGAGAACACATGCATCGGCTCACAATGCTGTGTAGCCGAAGCTTGGCCTCCTCTTATCCACCAACTGGGACAATTATGTAAGTCTTTCAAGAGATGCTCACGCATCAATGAGCAATGCAAGACTGAACAGCCGTCCTATCTCCATCGGCGTGTGTCTGTGTGTTGTGCGAGCAGACACACGCCGAGGCTCGCCTATGAAATATTCACCGTCCGCACAAACATTGCAAACACAGTATAAGGTCTCTTTGTCATACACATCCACTCATCTCTGACCCTCTCACTTACCCCGAGCTCAGTAACCAGGATGTCAGTAATGCTACCTAGAACTGTCACACAGTCAAAAATGTTCCAGGCATCTTTGAAATAATTCTGCAGACAGGACACGAAAAGGAATAAAGGAACGTGGATATGATGGGAAACGGACAAAAATGTTCGATGGTGAGATATTGACAAGAGAAATAAGGAAATAATACGACATAAATGAGAAAGAGAGGGAAAAGAGAGAGAGACCGTCAGTAGAGGACAAATACCTTACATATCTCAGCAGAAGCACAGTTATTCTTCTTAAAATATCATTTTCATATTCAGCAGCCATAACTGCCCACGATATGTAGGCACTAATGCACAACAGCGTAACCTAACATAAGAAAAACATAGAAAGGCTCGAGATAAACAAAACAAGATTGAGAGACATTTTCTCAGAAGGGCAATTGTTTTCATCACTTTTGATTTCAGGTGGCTTCATGCATTGCAAATCTCTATTTCTTAAATCTTTTTAAAGGGCTTATTTTACATTAATGAACACAGAGAAACACACTCACCAGTGCACCGAAGGCAATGATTTTGAGCACACACTCCATGGAGAAGAGCGATGTAAACACTATGTTCAGGTTGGCTAACACAGCATCGTAGCTGTCAGAGGCTCCGTCGTACTATAAACACACACACAAAAAGAAATGGGGAGAATCAACAGTGTGACATTGTGTAGTAATGAGGAGTGTGAGGTTTTATTTGTGCATAAAAGTGTTTTACCTTCATCATCAGCACAACGGTGTTGAGCGCGATCATGGCCATGATTGTATACTCAAATGGTGGCGACACCACAAATTCCCACATGCGGTACTGAAAACTCAACTTGTTCTGAGGCATGTGGCGTGTCAGGGGCCTGGCATTGATGGCAAAGTCTATACAGGCTCTCTGCAACATACAACCACAAATACAATGTTCAGGATGAAGTTGTGGATTGTGCATGTGCAGTGAGTGAACACGCCTCCTCACCTCATTCTTTTCTAAGCTATAGTCCTCCATCATCTTGTCTCCTTGTTCTTGGAAGGTGATGATAATGAGAGCCACGAAGATATTGACGAAGAAGAAGGGGAAGACCACGAAGTACACCACGTAAAAGATGGACATTTCCATCCGATATCCCGGGCTCGGACCCTGATTCTCGTAAGTCGCATCGACTGAATGCTTCAGCACTCTGGAGGCAAAGAAGAGGCGGGGTTTTGTTAGATACAGTCAGTGAAGGAGGTGAGCTCACGAGGGGGAAAATAACTCTCACAATCAGGACGGCTGCCGAAAAGCAGCAATCCAAAACTCAAATTCTATTTAGCCCCTTACACGCCAGTAAATCAACAAATTAATTTGCTTTTGATGTTTTGATTTCAATGAAAGGACTTTGGATCAATTCAATGAGCTTTTTCACATCAGTAATCCATTCATAATTGAGTGTCTATATGAAGATGCGACTCCGGGTGCATCCATGCTTGTCACGAGTGGCTTGTGATGCACGTGACTGTCTGTTTACTCACTGCGGCCACCCCTCTCCAGTGGAGACAGTGAAGAGGGTGAGCAGGGCCCAAGCCACGTTGTCGTAGTGGAACTCGTACTTCTTCCACTCCCGCTTCTGTGCCTTCACTTCGTTATCGCGTTCATAGACTAGATACTCTCCCCTGAAACAAACACATGTTCAGGTCAGTTAGAGGAGTACATTTTGAAAGCTGCTACTATTTCCACAAAACACATCAGACTAATGACGCAACGGTGGCGTGGCGTTTAGCACTGTTGCCTCAGACCAAGAAGTTCCTAGGTTCGAGTCCCGACCACGGTCCTTTCGGTGCAGTTCTCCCCGTGTCTGTGTGAGTTTCGTCCGGGTACTCCAGTTTCCTCCAACCTCCAAAGACATTAAGTATCTTAATGGCCCATTGGTGTGAATGGGAGTACGATTGAGTTGTTTATCTCTATAGGTCAGCCCTGCGATATACTGGTGTATCCTGTCTTTCATCCAATGAGTGCTAGCATAGACTCCAGTCCCACCGCTACACTGACAAGTAGTGTAGATAATAGATGGGCATCCCTCACAAATGGGAGGATATTTTCAACCTGTTTAAATGAAGGTTGTAATTTCCTGACCTGCAGTCGCGCTCAAACTCTTTGGATTCGTCAGTGCAGTAAAAGAAGCGTCCCTTGAAGAGCTGGACAGCTACCACCGCAAAGATGAACATGAAGAGCAAGTAGACAATCAGGATGTTGAGTACATTCTTTAGAGAGTTCACCACGCAGTCGAACACAGCCTGAGGATCAAAGGAACAATGGGCATAGAGAAAAGTGCTTTTTGTTATTTGGAAGGAATGCAGTGGATTTCAATTATTTGTGTATTTTGTTCAAAAAGCAAATCAATGGTCTTTTTGGCCACACTTGGGAACTGTGTAAGAGTAAATAAAAATTGATTGAAATAGATAACATTGCACTTTCATAACACCAAACTGTTAAAAAAATACAATGTAAATTTTTCAAAACATATCAATATAAACAACTATTGTTTTGGAACAGACAACCCCCATGATACGAATGAACTTACCTTGAGCTTGGGAAGACGTTTGATGGTCTTCAGTGGTCGTAACACTCTCAGTACCCTCAAAGACTTGATGGTGCTGATGTCTTTTCCTTTACTGCTCCCCCTATACATGTACACACATACAGACGCGCGTCCAAAAACACAACCACACAAACACACACAAATGAAGAAAATCATAATGAGAAAAGCAGGCAGAGCTAAATGTGGCTGGCTTGTTCTCTTGATTCGAAAAATGGCAGTGGATAGCCATTACTTAATGGTATTTGGAGCTGAGTTAACTCAAAATGAGTAACTGCATCTGGGTTAAACATATAGCAACACATGCAGCATTGCTATTTTACAGTTTAGCCTTCTTTCTAAGATCGCTACATGCTAGAGTTAGGTGGTATTTCACAGCTACATGCTATGGGAACAACTGATATCATTCTTGTCTGAATGCTATCTGTCAACTCTGCTTGTTTAGCAGTCCACAATGCATTTCAAAGCTTCAGCGATGGCTAAAGCCTTGGCTTGCACATGCTAAGCTAATGGTGAAGTATACAGTACATGTATTCATGCTGTGTCGAAACCTTGCTTTTCAGGCTGTAAACTAATTTTGAAGGGTGTAATGACGGAAAGCACATTACCGTCTATTGTCTGACAGCAGTTGACTAAAGGATGCCATGTTTTGAGAGTTAGCTTAGGGTGTTTTCACAGCAATAGCTTGTTAGCTTTGCCCAGAATTAGGTTCTACATTGCCACAATATTGCATTAGCCGTTGATTTGGTTATCCAAGCAAACCAAAATACACTCACGAAACCTACATGAGAATGCTACAAAATGAAAAATATTTTGGACAAATTACACTCTGCCTGCAGAATGCTATGATTGTGTGTACTTCAAGGGAAATGTAACCTTAGTCTTGGACTGAATAGGCTTGAAAACACCCTGAAATTATCGCTCCAGTAAACTTAAACATAAGTAAAAAACATAACTACAAACACAGTGTGTTGTAATTTGGCAATGTTAATATGAGAATTGACTGAGAATTGCATTTCTACAAGCATTCATTCATACAGCGAGAAAGCTAATGCTAATGCCAGGATGAGCTGGTTTATCAGCATCGTTCAAACAGCATGGCATCTTGTCTTGTCAGCCTTTTGGCAAAGACAAAGATATTTCAGCAAGCATTTCTATGCTGAAATGCTGAGCAAAACCCCTTTTTTGTAGTGAACACTTTTGCATATGAGCTACATGAGTGAGGACTTGGCATCTTTTCACTTACCCAGAACGATCTTTAAGATAAGAGCCCACAGAGAAGTTAGGAACTGCAAGTGCAATACCTTGTAACAAACTGACAATGCACTGAAGTAAATATCTAACGAGCCTCAAAACAAACAATCCAGCAATTAGCTGTTTTAAAAATGGGGCATTCTGGGAACAGACGATTCAGCAAACTTAATTTTAGACTAATTTTGACTTCTTGCCCAAGACTTTCTCAAAGTTCTCAAAGGCCAACCACATTGGTCCTTGGGGGAAAGGGTTGTTGATATGATTGTAACTTGGAGATGTTGTTACAGATACTAAAATGCTGGTGGTGTTGTGTGTGTGTCTATGTAGTCTACGACACAATTTAACAGCTGCATGGCATTATTGAAATCTTTTCTTTCCATTTATTCAGTCGCTCGCCTCATTGTGGTTTATGTTTTCGCTCATGGATGACTTTTCATCTAGGCATGGTTCATATTCAAGATATCCTCAATGGACAAAGCAGGAATCAGACACTGAGAGGATTCGGGTCTGATTCAGGCAAGACTTGATGAAGGTTCACTTGAGGTTTAGTTGTGAGTTAGAGCTGGTCCATGATAAAAGGATATTAAAGTACAGAAGTCAGCTGTGATGGTGAATGCGTAGATAATAGAAAAGACAGAGACACGTGATGGAAGAACAGGCTCTGAGAGTGCAGAGGGAGGAAATGAGGAGGGAAAAGAAAGAGAACTTTACCCGCCGCCGCTGTTGGTGGTCCGAACGGAGAGATGAAAAAAGGGGTGAGAGACAGCCAGACAAAGGGACAGAGAGACCGAGAGCGGGAGAAGGAAACAGACAGATAGAATGGGATACAGAAGAAAGAGGTATTGAGGGAAAACAACCACACAAGAAACAGACAGCGAAAAAAAGAGCAGAAGGGCCAGCATTTGTTTTTCATAAGCTCGTGTCAAACTAAACACGAGAGCAAATCTACTGGTGTCAATGTCAATGTGTATGAATTATTATTGGCGATTTAATCAAATGAATAATTTAATTCCACCAAATTTCATAATGTAACCTAAATCCTGTCTATATCTCCATTTTTAATTTTGGCACATGGTTTGCTGTTTTAAAATGGAGTAATTTAATATTATGTAAGAGTATTATGTATTCTCAAACTTTGGATATGGACTCTACAGTGAAAAGATTAAGTGAAAATTGATTCATTGATTGATTTTAAACATCACATTGGGTAAAATGTAAAGGAATCTGCTATGGAAGCCTGCAGGGATATACAGCTGAGTCCTACTATGCTGGACAGGACACCAGCAGCCATGGACCAGACTAATTGATTTAAAGGGCTGATAAACATCTACAATTTGACTGCAGAGCTTTCCTGGACTGCTGTTTGATTTGTACCAATTGAATTTCGGCTCTATCTGGATCTGTTTGTCTTTATTGGTGTGTTTTAACCCAATTGGTCAATGTTTTTTCAGTTGTCTGGAATAAAACAAAATTCGTGTTTGTATTGTATTGTATTAATATTACATAATCTGCATGTGTAATGTATAATTAGCTTTTCACTTTGCAGCAGATGAGCCGCAGTGCAGTTTTGATCATTCGCCAATTATTGTCTGAGATTATCTCACATTTAACCATTTTCTTTTTCTGACCATTATTTCTGCTCTGCACACTGTCAATGTGACGTGTCATTATATATTATAAATTAGATATATATTTTCTTGGGCCTACGAACATAGGACGGACACACAGAAAGAAAACAGCACACACAGAAAGGTGACCTACATATAAATATGTAACACTTCCACAAAGAGGTTAGAGGACAGAGTTAGACACAAGCACACACAGATAACAGAAATACGCACATGTTCAAGAGTAGTGAATACATGACTACATTATATATAAATAAGACGACAGGGTGTCAGTGACACACAAAGACATCAAAATGATACAGAGAGAAAGACAGACGTCAGGATCAGCCTCACAGATGCTCTTGAATTTCTTAATTTGACAGCATTAAATGTCTCATTGCTTTTTTTTCTTCTTTTTTTTTCAAATAAGGCTATGAGATGTTTTTGCATGTCTGTGGTCTTTTGTTCATATGCACGGCTGACCTGAAAAGAGCTCACATTATGGACTCTGCATGATGCCCGCGGGTTAAAGCGGTAAGAGAGAAGATGGGCGGTGAAAGAGATGGAAGGATGGAGAGGGAGAGGAGGAGGAGAGAAGTCAAAGCAGGAAGTGACTGGTTCTTCTTGCAAATGATTGGCTGAGATAAACAACTTATATTCCTTGCACATCAGGTTCCTTTCCTTTAGGTAAGGGTTAGATGCTGAGTCAAGATGAAGTGCATAGACACCAAGTGATCAAAAACATTAAGTGCAGCAGACTTTGTATTATGAGAAGATCTGAAAAAAGTAGAGATTTTCTTTGGTTTACACCCCGTAAACATTCCTTTAAGCTTATGTCCCAATGTCATACATCCAGGGTTGGGCCTGTACCAACTACAGTTTATCATATGTATTATGCAGACTGCATTGAATTATTCATGGAACTTTTCCATTTTCATTTTCACATGCATGGATCTACCATAGACCGTTATGTGCGTATGGGTGCACAGTCTATGAAAATTAGGTCTCAGCTGCTTTTCAATCCACTTTAACAACTCTAATGTTCATTATCACCACATATGTGCTGGGGATAATAATCATAATTACAACTATCCATGATAATAAATTACATTTTGCCAAATGTCTCTCAGTGTTCATTTATAAACTGACTATTCGCACAGTAATTCAGGAGAGGATGATACATATGCATATAATCCCTAATTGATTAATGTGCGATTGCAACAACTGTACTCTTTTTAAATCAGTTTTACATTCGTATAACAGAGCTGAACTGCAATTGTGAAACTGTTTAAACTTTCAAAATCTTTCCGTCCATGGCTTGTTCTTGTTGACTCGAGGATGTCATAATCTTCTAGATTTCTCTTATGAATTATTATTAATTCTTTTTTGCGCCCAGAATAATTAGTATTGGATCTTCAATGTAAAATTCTGGGCACAAAAGGGTTACAGCTTCGGACGGTGGTTGTAACCTCACAGAGGAGAAAAAAGAGACGTTTAGGCGGAGGATACTATTTTGAGGGCAGAGATAAGGCAGAGGAGTTGGGTATTGGCAAGAGAAAGAATCTGAAAGACAGTGCAAAATAAGGAGGATGGAGAAGGAGAAACTGAGCGTTGGAGGTAAGGAGAGAAATAGAGGACGCTTTATTCCAAGGTGGCAGCAGATAGAGAGAGGAAGCTGTGAGGAGAGAAGAGAGGAGAGGAACATAGAAGAGATACTTACGTGAAGGCGAAGGCCACCAGAGCACCACTAACCACTATGAAGTCAAGGATGTTCCACAAATCTCGGAAATAGGACCCCTGGTGTAAGACCAAGCCCAGATCTACCATCTACGAGAAAGAGAGATGAAGAGCATGTCGTTCGGTCAGACGTCACGTCTCCCGTGATTTCACATGATTCAGGCCACCATTGTCGTACCTTTACCAGCATCTCAAAAGTGAAGACGCCTGTGAAGACGTAGTCGAAATATCGTAGAACCTGCACAGAGACACAGGGAATGAATGCATTCTGTTTTGCGGAAATGTATGACATAAAAAAGATATCAACTATTTAAGAGGATTTCACCATATTCACCCTCCTCACAGGGACTAAAATTGCAAAACTGTACAATTGTCGTCTTTTCTGTCTAGCATTTTGATCCTATGCAATGTAATGATCATTTCAGCTTTGAAAGGCAGCTGCTTGGATACTAGCTTAAGGAAGGCAACCCAGCTCAATTGGACAATTATGACCTTGTGTTATTTCCTTTCCCATAACGAAGTGACCAATTAGCCTCATATTTTGCAGCTAATGTTGGTTGTGGCAGTAATTATTAGAGTTGTGTTATTTGTGTTCTACTGACAGTGCTTAAGGCTGAGTGGCGCATTACCAAACGTGGCAGCCAGCAAATTTAATTTATTCTATCCAAAAAGCGATGGTTGATAAAATCACCAGTCTCAATGCAAGTGTATGGGTTTTCTTACATTGTTGCGGGGGGATTCGGGCCAGACAGGGTCTTCAGCAGCCAAGGCAATACTGCTCATAGCAATGACCAGCAGGATACACATCTCAAAATAACGCAGTGTGCATACGTAGTGACATGCCCGCCGAAACCTAAGACACACAAAGACATTGTACTCTTGCATGATCGATGTGCTTGTCTTTACATTTATATTTAAAGAACACGATATTTATTTGTTGTAGTAATCCATAAGTGGTTTTGCATCCAGAAACATGCTCTGAATGACAAAAGTTGTGTGTGTTTTTGACGTACACATGCATATGTATTTATTATCCTCCCACTTACGGGTTGGTTGTAGACAGGATGAACATGGAGGTAAAGGGGGGCATGGGTCTGGGACCTCCTTCATCTCCCTTTTCATCATCGTCATCATCCTTATCCTCTTTTGATGGCAGAGGCTCTGTGTTGGCATTCTTATTGACTGGACAAAACAGGAAAAACAACAAAAACAAAAAACAAACAAAAAAAGGATTTTGAGAGCAAAGAAGAACGTTTGATATTTGAAGTTTCTAAATTATTATGTAGAGAAAAGAAGGGAAAAGAAGAAACATTCTTACCCTGCAGCATGGCATTTTTGGATGGAAAAATTGGTATGTCTACAGCCGTGTAGTCAGGATGGGGCAGCCTGATGACGCTGTTGGCACGGTGATGCCCAATGGCTCCATAGCTATCTAAGGTAACCAAACTCCCATGAGTGCCACTGTTAGCTAGATGGAGGGCTGAACCAAAGGCAGGGCCAACAGTGCGATTGGCAACTGGATTAGGATGGCCGTCACCAGGTGGGGTGGAGCCAGAGACCAGTTTGGTATTCATGAGGTTGTCCATATCCTCACTATACTGGCAGTCCTGCCTGGACAGACTCTTCTGGATGGGTCGCGTAGTGGAGAGGTTAGGGCCACTGCAAGCCCTACAACGAGGGAAAGGGGAGGAGATAAAGGAGATAAAGAAGACGCATGTTTTAGGGGATAAAACTAAATTTAGTTCAATATTCTATCTACAGATGTGTGCATTGGACGTACTTCCTACGGTGTTGGCACATCCTCTTGCCCTCGCCCTCTGACTGATTACCATGGCGACTCCTCCTGTGTCTCCTCTCATTGCCTTCGCCACCCACATCCTGTTCTCCTCCTTCACCACCTGCATCCATCCGTTTGTTCTTGTGCCTTCCTGCTCCTCCACCGCCATCTTCGTCCTCCACATTCTTACGATGCGACCGGGGTTTTCTGTGTTCGGACTGCCCTCCGCCGCGACTGCCGCTTCGGGTATGATGGTGACGCCTAGGCGGCCTCTCCTCTGAACCCGGCCCAGGGATCACTGTAGCGTCCAGTCGAGTGTGAGACGAGTGGTGGTGGTGCTCCGATTTGCGACTCCGTCTGCTTTCTGTAGACTCGCCCCGCTCCATCGGGGGTCTGCCTGGACCTGACCCTCCTCCTCCAACTGTGCCTCCTCCTACTTGAGCACTATGTTCATGGAGGCAGCTTCTGCGGAGATCACCAGTGGAACGCTGCTGGGGTTCTGAGTTGTTTGGAGTAATCTTGTTGGTGTTGTTATTGCGGTTCTCGTGGGGGTCAACCACCAAAGGCCGATCAAGGTGAGTCTTCATGTCTGGACGGATGTGGCGTGAGAAATTAACCTGCATGGATAGGAGGGAAGGAGAGGCAGAGTAGATAGAGAGATACAGAGGGAAGCAACAGATAATTTGGGGTAGAAGACTGTCACTTTTAAAGCACGAGGGGAGTGGATGAATTTTTCTCATACAGTATATACGTACGTGTTAAATAAACTATTCTTAAACATCAGACAGTCATCATCGCCATCACTTGTGTATACTGATAGCACAAGTCTAGGGGCAAGCATTTTGCCTTGTTCTTTACATTGTTGTGCTCCTCCCTCCCTGTCCTTGCCTTCCAGCGGTCGTCAGGGTCCAACTCATTATAGAGGGCCTCACGGCTAGATGCCAGAGTCTGCTTCCTCAGCTCCTTGGTGCGTTGTTCCCACACTGACTTATTAATCCCCTTATTGTGGTTCTTCTGCTGCTCCTTACTGTAAATCGGGGCAGGGTGAGAGAGGGGAGTGAATCGACAGTGTTAAAGATCTGTTGAAAGACACATATTGCCGCACATATCTCCACACGGACATGGCAATGATGTCACAACAACACCAAAAATACACATATGTAAAAGAGCCAGGACATGGACACACTGGGCACCACAGACAGGGTCATTTGGCTGGACCTGCAGAACAAGGTATCTCAACAGAACAATGTTCTGGATGTCTACACAGTTTGCCAAAGCACAAACCATGTTAGGACACAAAAAGGACGATAAAAAAGTCAGAATTTGGTATAATAATCTGTGGGAGAAATTCAGAATTGCACCCCAAATGTTAAATAAACTTAATTGTATAGATGATAAAGTCAGAAGAATAACAAGAAGCTATTATCGCCTTACGGTGACTTTGGATTCACCTGACAGAAAAAATAACCCTCCAAAACTTCTACTCTAACTTCCTTTTCTCTCAGGGCCAACAGTCAACCACGGTAAAGCGACAGCCGTACTGCGAGGTGCAAGCAGCTGAAAATATACGTGTAAACATAAGCCAGTAAATGCAAATAATAACCAAACAATGCTATATAATTCATTTGAAAAGTAAGAAACAAGGGAAAAAGGAAGAGAGGGAATTCTCTAACAGGAAAGGAAAGCAAGGAATGGTCATAACTCTATAAACGGAGGGAAATTAGAAATGAATGAACAAATAAATAAATAAATACCAGTCCAGAAAGGGGTCGATAGCGTTGTGATGCTCACTGTGTACTTTGTTGCTGAGGAGGGAAACAACTTTTGAGTGAGATGGCACCAAAGAACATGAGGATTCCATTCCAAACAGATCTATCCACCTTTTGACAAAACAGTCAGGCTACGCTGGAAAATGGACATTATTCCATTAAAATCTATTCCGACAAGTACATTTCAAATAGAACTTTAGTCATATGTATGGGAATATGCTTTTTATGACGCCAAATTGAGCAGTTGTCGTGTTCAAAAGGGGTTATCAACATTTTGGAATGCAACCCTTTATACACATACTGAGATACACATATGCAGGCACGCACATACATATATACAGTACAGATACTGTAGCCTACGGACACACACTTCTACGTATCTCCTCTCATTTCAAACTGCAGTTTGTGCTGACATATTTGCTCTCCTTCTACATGAAATTTCCCAAATTCCGTCTTTCTTGCGTCACTTTCTACTTATCCTGCTTAATTACTGTTGTTTTGTCTGGATCTCATTTTGCATCTTGTTCAAAATCCTTCGCAATTCTGATCTCTGATATTCTTATTTGACTCTATTCTCTATTTGCTATCGCTGTCAACCTCTAACCACCTTGCTTCCGTGTGCTTTAATATCCTAATTTATATCTATGTTCTGTGGTGATTATTTGTTCACTTTCAAAAAAGTGCAAGTGCAAATAATGTTAAAAGTAATTTTTGATGATGACAGAAAGTCCCCTAGAAAAACTAGGGCACTCACTAATAATAATAATAATAATAATAATTGTAACAAAAATAAAATAAAATAAAATAAAATGATTCATTGCTTTTTACTCATCTTTAGAAACCACATTTTAAGATATTTACAGATACAGACACAAATGCATCAATTGATAGGATACTATCATGGGTTAAATATATCACTTATTGTTATGACATTTTTTTTCTGTATTGCTGTGGAGGCAACGGATACATAGATTTAAAGAATACTCTTAAGCCTGTGATGGGACCCAACATTTGAGCTAAAAATTCCAAAAAATAAATACAAATTCATTAGTGCACGATATCGTTGGTGGTAAGAAAGTTAGTGAGTATAATCTGTTTACAAACAAGCTACAAACTCAGAGATAAAGCTTTCACCTTCTACAACTCTAATCACGGCACAGTAACTTGATTAAACTTAATTCACAAATTAGTTATTTTAGTCATGCAATTGTTTGAGACGCCATGGCTGTTTTGAACCTGCAGCATTATTATTATGACAGCGCTAGTTAGTTACTAGATAGCAGTTATGCTGTTATGCAGTTTTACAGCTGTCCTCTGGGTTTTTGTGGCTTTAATGGCGGCCTCATTCCTGAATCTACAAACCAATATCGTCTTAAGAGATTCTCCGTGCACGACTGGTGTCCCCACATTGTAAATCCCTACTTGGATAAAATAAGACTGTGTCTACAAGAATACCAATCCTTTTTGTATTCAGTTTTTTTTTAAATGAGGGATTTGGATTTTCACCAATACATGATAGAATATAGAATGTATGCAGACTTTGCGATACAATGTTCAATTCAAGAGAATATGCTAAAATACTACTGTCATCCTTTTGATGCCTTCCTAAATGTAATGTTAATGTAAAAGTAGCTGTAATAACACAAACATATATGTACATTATACTAAAAAAGGACATATTTCACTGAATAAATTCCACCAGTTAAACTGGCACATACATGTATATGCACAAAACACAGTGAAGAACATACAGAACATTCAGCAACAAGAAACAATGTGATTCACAAGATGACAAACAGTTGTCTATGCCTGTCTCTGAATGCATTATTTCATTTTTCACAGTGTTACATATGCATGTATATGTGTGACATGTATGTTAAGTGTGGCATAATGAAGACAGAGGATGATGTAGTCAAACAGTAAAAGGTTAAAAGGTCCCCCCTGTTGTGACTGTACGAGTGTGAGCGTGACCTTTACCAGCAGCGAAATCAAAGTAAGAGTGCATACAAAAAGAAGAGACCAAAGACCGACTCTCCTGACCGTAGGTGGTCCGGCACGGATCAATCACACATGAGTGTGTGCACAAAAGAGTAAGAAAGACAAAGAGAAACGAATAATATAATAATAAGAGGAAAGAAAGAACAAGAATAGTTGAGTGAGAGAGGGGCCAACATGTTTAGCAGTGATTTAATGCCAGAAAATCAAACTAGTTTTCATGTTATCCGTTTCATCTTATCTGATATGATATCTACCTGTGTATATTTGAGAGAATAAAATTGGATGACATCTTATGTCCACATGAAAGACCTGAGTAAAAGATGTCGCACAGAAGTTTGATGGGAAAACGTGGTAAGAATATCCAGAACGATGCTCATAAGTTCCTTGCATTGATGAAATTTTCAGCATTTTTGTGTTCAGTTAGCATCCTGATTGATGGAAACTGAGCAGCTACGACCTTGATGTTCTCATGTGATCTCAACTGTTTCATGGACAGCGTGTCTGGATGTCAGTGGCACAGACTCAGGTCCTCGTGGCCTTTTTGTCAGCGTGGTTAAACTGGGACTCTCCTCTAATCCTGTTTTACTTCACGATCATCTTCAGACTACAACATAGCTCAAGAGGACAGCTACTTTATTATGTGCTAAAAAAATTTCATTATATACAAACACACTAAACACAAAAAAATGGCTGTTGGCCTGAACACAGAGAGATAAGTATCACTATGATCACGCTACAAGGCTCTCTCTATACGTCCGGATGGCTCTCTTAATACTCTTAATAATCAAAAAGACACAGTTAGGACGTTTGATTGACTGTATTAAAGCTGCACTACGTCATTTTTAGAGCCCTCTAGTGTTGTCTTTTTGTCATTTGTTTACATTTAGATGGCATTTCTCTCAGTTTCATTTTAGTTTTAGCTCCAAAGCACTTTTCGAGTCACAGAAACACCTAACCAGACACAGGACTGACATAATACTTTCAGGGCAACATGTTACAGAGAGCTGTTTGAAGTTTGCCATAAATTCATTTGAATCTCTCTCTGTGTATATTTATAGGAGATTTATTGGTCAAACCTTCATAGCGGTTTGGATTCTTGCTTCTCCTACGCTCCTAATGTTCCACACTGGTATGCATGCACCTATTACAGAATTTTAATTCCATGTGGTGTCTCCAAATAATCCAGACACAAAAAATTTCAAGGAATACAATAAAATGGAGCATGTCAATTAAAGAGAGACCAAAACTCACGCTGCGATAGAAAGATTGGCAGCAGACAAGGGGCTGACTTCAGCCACCTCCTTGGCCTTCTGAAGGGCGATCTTCTGACTGGCGGCCTCCTCTTCCTCCTGCTCGTCCTGCAGAAAGGGTGAACGACGTGAAGGGGGACAAGAAGAAAAAGAAAACATTAAGAGGAAGGACTGTTCGTTCCACATAAGGCCTTTGATTGTAATGTACCTTGGTCAGTTCTTGTGCGTTGGCCAAATTGTCCACAGCGATAGCCAAGAACACATTCAGCAGAGTGTCTGAACACACAGTTAATGGAAATCCAGGGAGTGTGTGTAGCTGTGTACAAACCATGATCAGTCATTAAACCTGTCACACATATAAACATTGCGAACATGCGTAGACTGTATGCCAAAGTAGCGTACAATATATGTTCTGGCGTGTGTCTTTGCATTTTCCATGCTAAGGATACAGTTGCCGAAAAGTGTGAGCACGATGAAGAAGACGGAGAAGGCCATGCCCTTGTTGACTCCGCCCTGAGACTTGATCCCATCATACATCACCATGTTCCAGTCCTCGCCGGTCAGGATCTAACCATACACGAAAACACACATGCTTTGAGATACACACATGAACGTGTATATTGGGTTTATGCTTTAAGAATTCACCGTCATTTAATATCATTCCTTTGCATTTGCGTTGCGTTACCAGTCTTCTTCAATCTTCATCGGTCCCAAATCATTCTCCCAAATCCAAATCATAACTACTCCTTCCATTATACCCTTCATGCTTTGCTCACCTGGAACACTGTCATTATTGCTGCGGGAAAAGTATCGAAGTTGGTCGAAGGCGTGCCATTTTCAAAATTAAACCTAGCAGGAAATAGGAAACAGGTGGAGAAATGGACACGGAGACGAGAAGGACATGAACGAGAAGACATACGGGGGAAAACAAACGAAGGGAGAGGAAAAAAGGAGAACAAAGGCTATCAGAAATAGACAAATTCTAATCAAAATGAGTTTCTATCAATGATTAGAGGAGGAAAGAAGGAAAAAGGCCAAAGTAAAGAGGAATAACACTGACTGTCCCCCAAAGAGCTGCATGCCCAACAGGGCAAAGACAACGATGAAGAGGAAGAGCAGGAAGAGCAAGCTGATGATGGACTTCATGGAGTTGAGCAGAGAGACGACAAGGTTACGTAAAGATGCCCAATACCTGAAAGGGGAATAATATTTTTAATAGATAAATATGTCATTAAGGTAAATATGGAAATATTTTTTAAAAATGAGAAGAATGAAGAAAGACCTACTTGGTAACTTTGAAGATCCTCAATAACCTGAGAGCTCGTAGTACACTGATGCCAAATGATGTGCCAGGCTGGATGATGGACCACAGCACTTCAAATATACTACCACATATCACCTAACACACACACACACACACACACACACACACACAGAAACACTCTGGTAATTCATCATCAATTTTCAAGCCCACCTCAGCAAAATATTGCCCACTTTTCCCTGTAAGGTCTTGTGTCTATGTGACCTGTTTGTGTATTTGTAGTTCATTTGTGTGTGAGTGTGTGCATCCAAATGCTGTGGGACTCACAATGCAGTCGAAGCAGTTGAAGGAGGAGTTGAGGTAGGCCTGCCTGCCCAGGCCATACATCTTTATAAACATCTCCGACAGGAAGATTCCTAGGAATATGAATTCCGCAAAATCTACAGGGGGGCAAAAGAAGAGATGGATAACAGAGCAAAAGGACGAGCACGATATGGGTTTTCTAATCATCCTCCAGACTGTGGGTGCAGCATGAACAAAGGCACCAATCCTTAAACCACGTTTCATGAAAATTTCATCCACTTACATTCTTAATCAAAATGCAGCCAATCATGTGGATGGGAATGTATGTTATCCTGAGGAGTATCTAAATTGACCATAGGTGTGAATGAGACGGTGATTGAATTGTCTGTCACTCTGTGTCGGCCTTGTGTTAGACTGGCGACCTGTCCAGGGTGTATTCTGTCTTTCATGCAATGATTGCTGTGATAGGTTCCAGCCCACCATGAACCAAACATCAATACGGTTATAGATAATGGATGGATGATGATGGATGAATGGATGGATGGATGAATGGATGATGATAGATGATGATGGATGGATGGATATCGATAATGGATGGATGAGGGATGGAGAGATGACGGATGATAGATGAATGGATGGATGGATGATGGATGGATGATGAATGGATACATGGATGGATGATAGATGATGATGATGGATGGATGAATGATGGATATCTATAATGGATGGATGAGGGATGGAGGGATGATGGATGATGCATGAGTGATGAATGGATGGATGGATGATGGATGATGGATGATAGATGACTGGATGGATGGATGGATGATGAATGGATGATGATGGATGAGTGGATGGTTGAATGGACGGATGCCTTTCAATAACCTATTTTTTGATAGAAATACAGTATGTGTGCTTGCTTACTTACATAGAAAATCAGAGAGGGGTTCTGGCTGGTTGTAGTGTACAACAGCCACACACAGCGTGTTGAGGCCGACTAAACACAGTACGGTCCAGTAAAAGGCCTGGGACTTGACGATGTGTCGTATTAAGAACCGGAGCCGTCGCTCCCGCCGTTTGAAAGTTGATCCTTCCAGTTTGGAGCTTTTTAAGCTAGCACGGGCGAACGGTGACCCTTGAGGAGTGAGGAACATAAGTCATATGATATTTACAAATACAAGTAACAATTTTTTCATCTATGTTGCAAGTGAGTCGCTGGGTTGCAAAATTATCAATGATATATCAATACCTTATTCACGTACAATCCCCTCCAAGGCATCACCAAGCAAAGTCACAGACATATTTTACAGTGGATCCTCACATATGAAGATTTATTTCATTGCATGTCATTTCTGAGGCAACATCCATGACATATACTGACAAGAAGCACATCTCATGTCGTCGTCAAGGGCAACGACATACATGTATGTTCTGTATGTTCTGTGTTCAGAGCTGACTCTGCTTTTTGGAGGAATCCATTTTCAACATCAGCCTTTTCTATATTCTTTCATTCAGTTAAGTTGTGGTTTATACTGTTGTTGTTTTTTAAATCCTTGATGTGTGTTCATTTTAACAACTTTCAGGCCTTTGTGCACTGCAGACTCTATGAAATATAATGTAGAGGGGGAGGGATTAGGAGAGTAAAAATGTGTGTGTGTTTGAGAGAGAGAGAGGGAGGGGGACTTACCAACTGCCAGATCTCCCTCCCCTTCCTCTGGGTTGAGAAGCTCAGCTTTACTCTTATGGTTCTTTGTGGCTCTCCTACGGGAGCCTGGATGATTGAATGGTGGAAATGTGAAGTCAGAACCAAACCAATATGGACTCTTCTCATTTATCATGAATATGTGTCTTTTCATAGTTTACTTCATGCATGCTTCCACACAAACACCCAAACACTGACACACACGCACACCACTAGAAACAACCAACTGTTTACCGTCATAATCTCCATCATTTTCATCATCCGCCAAGATGACCTCCTCTACAAAACACAAGGAAAAAACAGAAACATGTCATAAAACAAAACATTGAGGTTATTCAAGGTATTCTACATTCCTGAGATATTTAGCAACGATTAAACAATGATGTCGTGAAATACTGTCTTCATCAACGAGTTTATAATTTCCCATTTTAATTAGAATTGGAAACAACCTCTTGAGGCTGCACCTGTCCTCATTATTCAATCCTCCCTCGCTTTTAGCTTCCTTGTTTTTTATGTAGATTGTCTTCTAGATCAAAGTCCAATCCATCTGCCCCTTCATCCCATCCTTCCCACATCTAGCCCTCCGTCTCTCTCATCCTCTCCACAATGTCCCTGCCCTCATCAGAAGAGACAAAGACGCAGAGGCTTTTCTGTCAAAGCATCAAACAGTGTCTTTAATCCTCGTCCCAGCCACGGACATGAAGGGTGTTCAACACACTTAACCAAACCAGATAACAGTGATAGTTCAAGACCTTTCCACAACGTAGTATGCACTGTTTACAGAGAGGAGAAAATCCTCAGCAGATCGATAGCAATCAGAGGAGTGTGGGACAAAACCAGAAAACACGGAGAAAACATGGAAGCAAATTGATGTGTAGCCTATTTTCTGTTAAAGTATTTCAATGAATCCAATGGCCGATTGTGCATTAAAAATGGCGATAGGTAACGGGAACAACCACTGCAATATAGAACACACACAACGGAGACGCCTAAACATGACATCACAACAGTGGTGAAAGCAGCTGGAGCACAAAGAGTCCATGTTGCCAGACTGAATTCTTGAAAAAATCACAAGTTAATGCAGCATTTACATGCTCGAGTAAATCAATTTGCCTAATCTAAATATAATCAGATTGCAGTGTAAACTAATTAAGGAATGATTCATGTATAATTCGACAAACAAACGTACTGTTGCATTATTCGACCGGAGTATATAGTTTATTCTGCATTTTTGGCAGATATTATGTGAAGTTTAGTCTGCACTGTATGTATTTGTACTGAATGACATCATAAATAATGAGGAGAAAGTGAGTCTACAGATCTTGAATGTGAAAGGTGAATGCAAGACTTAGCTGATCAGCTTATACTTAGTGATCTCTGGGCTCCTCTAATATAAATTATAATTCAAAAGCAAAAACCTGGTGTTGATACAAACACTGTCTTAATAGTTGAATTTGCTTGAAAGCTTGAATTTTGAGTTAAATTGGGTGGACAAAAATGTTAAAGTACAGATATAACACTATTTAATCAGAAACTATGAGTTTCTGAGTAAAAATTTTGACATTTTACTTTGTCAAAACCTGGCAGAAATAAACATCCATATAAGATTGTATGTGACAATAAATAATCGTAATAATGATGATAAGCCACGTATATACATACCAGCCTTGCAGATCCACTCCAAGTAGCCATTGAGCTCCCGTTCGATCTGCTGCTGCCTTCTGAGTTTCAGGAACTCACTCCTGTTCTCAACACGCTCTCTCTCTTTGGCAAACTCCCTGCACACACGCATTTGTGGACACGATTAAGGACAACCAAGATGTTGGGCTGAGTGCATTTTTAGTATAACTCCTGAAGTTTCCAATTGAGGGTCCTTAATAGATTTGGGTTTATAATTGTGCTTTTTATCATGGTCACAACTCGGCTGAGTTCGGTAAAGTTACCTGCTAACTAACAGGAAGAGGAGCGAACACCATATTACACAACAGTTAGTTCTAACCGAGCAACTTGATTGGTCAACGGGCATTCAGTGAGTGCCCACATACAGTATAACAGCTCTGGGGCACGTATCCCTCCGCGTCACTGCTGTTCTAATCAAGGATCCTTGATGAGGACGCCTGTGAGGCAGAGGCTCTATGATTCAAGAGAGAGAGAGAGAGAGAGAGAGAGAGAGAGAGGGAGAGAGAGAGAAAGAGTAGGCATACAGCACTTACCCTGACAATACGCCCAGCACCAGGTTGAGCATGAAGAAGGAGCCGATGATGATGAGGGGGATGAAATACATCCAGTTCCACGCACTCCCTGAGGCATCATTGCTCTGGAAACAAGTACAGACACACACGCGCACACACACACACACACACAACACAGTAATAAATGTTTTAGTGACTTTTAACAAACTTGATATGAGACTACCTGAACGACCAGTCAGTCACTTGGTCAATAGCTCCTCTTGATTGATTGTGATGCGTTCAACATCATGTAACACATATATAACATGCATATAACACGGCCTGGGCTGCATAAATGTTACAAACAATCCTGTTGGAAAGTTTTATCCATCCGGATAGCGTAGATGTTTAAAACTAATAGCCATCATAGCACTGACATCATTCTGCTTAGAGTCCTCTCCATAAGTAAATGCATAAAATATCTGTCATTCTATTTAGCCTCTCCATGCACGGTAAATAATGTATCAGGAATGCTTTACTCTCTCTCTCTCGCTCTGACTCTACCCTCCTCCTGTATCCATCTTTCTTAATCACTCCTTTTGTCTCCTTCTCTTGTCGTTTTGCCCTCCTTTCTTCCCTCATTCCTGTAGTCATTATGATGCTTCTTCTTTCATTCATTATTTCCTGCTTTCCTTTGTCAAATGTTTACCGCCCCTGCTTGCTTCCATTACTGTGAGGATTCTCCCTTCAGAATCCCTTCCAACTTCCGCTCACTCTCTCCTTGCCTGCTTGACTACCTCCCCCATCTCCATCCTTCACCCTTCTCCTCTGCATGTCAGTGTTGCTCCTGTGTACACGGCATACTGCAGATCCTTTTTTCTACCATGAAACTTTTATCGCTCCCCTCCCCAGCAGCAGCAAGAATAACTTGGGCTGAACAAGCCCTTTTAAATATAGAGCAGCGTCAGGATGCAGGGGGAGTGAGGGACAGTGAGGGAGGAAGGAAAGAAAGAAAGAAAGAAAGACAGGCAGAAAGAAGGGAGAAAGAAAGAAAGAAAGAAAGAAAGAAAGGAAGGAAGGAAAAAAGAAAGAAAGAAAGAAAGAAGGAAGGAAGGAAGGAAGAAGGAAGGAAAGAAGGAAGGAAGGAAGAAAGAAAGAAAGAAAGAAAGAAAGAACGGACCAAGAGCAAAGCGTGAAAAGGACATAACTATAGTAACACTTAACGACCCTCATCCTGTGGTCTCCATAGCAACCGTTACCACGGACAGCAGGGAATTATTTAGTCATTGGCTTGAGCAATGACACGGTGCGAGGCCTGGTACCCACTCTGTGCTTAGACAAGCAGTGTAGAAAAAAATCATTGACAATTTTGATAATTTCACATTTCTTTCATATAAATCCCTTTGGTTGTATGGAACAACCTGAACAACTGATGAAGAATAAGAGGCGAGGCCCCGAGCCGTATACTCCTCGTACATACAGCAGCTCAGCCGTTAGCCTGCATGTCATTTACCTGCCTCATGTATTATATATTAGAGATATAGCTTTCGATAACCATGCTGCTTTTTCCTGAACAGATGGAGGCAGATAATAACCTGGCCACCCTCTGTGCATGTATGTGCGTGTGTGTGTGTGTATATACGTTCCAAACTGTGCCTGGCAGTACATACATAGTAGAGCAGATCAGTCCAGCCCTCCATGGTGATGCACTGGAAGACGGTGAGAATAGCAAACAGTATGTTGTCAAACTGGGTGATGCCGTAGTTGGGACCCAGCCAATACTGTCTGCATGTGGTTCCCTCTGGACACAGGCGTGATGGAAGCTCTGTTCCACATGGAAACTCTTCTCGAATCTCATCTGCACATGGAGAAAGGTTTTAAAACAACAGAGTGGATTTACAGGCATGCTACAGCAGAGCGGGCCTCTGTGATTATATGGAGATATATAGAAACGCTAAAAAAAAAAAACGCACACACATTTGGCTGTAGAGAACAATAGTGACAACATCTGCGCAAACAGCCTTTGCAATCGCAAAAATAGAAAGGAGAATGGGACAGGATATCCAGTTTTAGAAACAATTTACACCAAAGATGTTATTTGGTTAAACTAGCTCTCTATTTCCAACACTTCTATTATTTGCTGTCTGCTTCTACTGGAAATTAAATAGAGATTCCCTTTAAAGGGGAACAGGTGCAGTCTACACACACACACACACACACCAAACAGACATACACACACTCCCTTAGCTGTCACCTGTGTGATTGTCGAAGCAGGTTTTGTGGAATTTCCCCATGTAGAACTCCAGACCGATGATGGCGAACATGAGGATGGCGAAGAAGAGCAACAGGCCAATTTGGAGCAGAGGGATCATGGCCTTCATGATAGATTTGAGCACTACCTGCAAGCCTGGAGGACACCGAGTATTTGTCGTGAGGATTATTAATTATTTTGAGTTATTATCAGTGTTTCGTTCATTTACAACAGAGCATAACATAACATAACATTTAGTGAGACTCTGCTGGACGAAAATATGAATCAACATTTCGACAAAATAATAAAAATAAGTATAAAAAAATAAGTTTCAAACAAGCTAGACCAAAATGTGACATAACAGCATCAATATTGTGCAGTGGAGTACTTAGTATGAAAAATGCTATAAATAACAATAACACTAAATAATAATATTCATTATTTGCTTTATTCAGTGAGTGTGTTATTGAGTTGCTCATCCTCCCAAATGCTGTGAACAGAGTTGATATAAATATTTCTTCTCTTTATTATAAGGAAGTGATTTTTTCACTTACTGGGAATCCCAGACACCAGTTTGAGAGGCCTCAGCACTCGCACGGCCCTGAGGGTCCGCAAGTCAAAGTCTGAACCCACAGTGGACAAGATCCTAAAACAAACAAGACAGAGAGACAGACGCCCACAGATGTCTGCACGATCAATAGTCAAGCTAATCAAGCTTGTCACTGTCAGTCAGCCTCTCTCGCCCTCTTTCTCTCACACGCTTACACACACACTTTTAACACAAACTAATGTCAAGTCATTACAAGCACTGTATGTAAATCCTGTAAGAGCCGAGCTGATCAATAGGGCTGACAAGTGAAGTAGGGTAGAGGAGTGTATCGTTGCGAGAGAGAGGGCTGAGCTGGAAGGCAGCGGTGGGGGGAGGGGAAGCACGTTTTTGTGTCTGGATGATGGCGGGCCTAAGCTATAAAATCTAAAAGGAGAAAGACAGAGCGAACGAGAGGAGAAGGAGGAGAAGGAGAAGAGCAAAAGAGAGAGAGAGAGAGAGAGAGAGAGAGCATTGGCAGATGGTGAGAAAAAGGGATGCTGACTGGTGTATTTCTTGCCTATTTTTAATTCTTCTTACATCTGAAGTGTTGTTATTCAAGCCCCCAGAGTCAACGTGTGTGTTGGAGCACCTGTATCACCACTACTCATTTAAATATACGCGTTCGTATCCAAAGGGTTGTAAACGGTGTGCATGTGTACCGGTGTGCTTGAGAAGGTTAAGATGTTCCCTTTGGCTGCCAGACTTCCAGTCAGTCCCCTTGGCTGACGCAAACTGTGAATCATCATCTTCCCCACCTCTCTTACACACTCTTTCTTTCTTTCTTTCTTTCTTTCTTTCTCTGACACATTTCTACTCTCCTCCGTTCCGCTAAGAGGCCCAGTGACACAGCAGAGCCTTAATCACAGGTCTGAAGTCGGAAGTCGGCCTGCTTTGCCTGGAAACCTACAAAAATTGGCAGGAGGGGAAAGGTAACACCGACCCCGGATCTATGGGAAATGGTATACTCAGTTGTGGCTTAGAAAGCAGTATTGCATTACCCATGGGAGCACCCGGTGGTAGGTGCTCCACTGCTGGTGTAGGCGAGGGTCCTTGTAATGACATTGCGCGATATTGAATTTCTAATCAAAGGCTGACTTGTAACCGAGAGGTTGGTGGTTTGGTCACGAGCACGGACATAAGGGTGCACTGAAAATGTAACTAAAATATCATAGGACCCAAACAGAGGACAGTAAAAGCTTTACTCTGACAACAAAGGAATATGAACACAGTATCTAGATATGTGGTAGAATGAATGACAATGAATGGCCTTCTTTGATTCATACTGTGATTACAA
>OMNV01001873.1:1543-17717 GCA_900303265.1 Brotula barbata
GTTGATTTTAGGAGCCGGTTTCATTTTAGGGAACATTCAGGGAGGCAGCTTCCAAAGTGACTCACCCAGTCACCCAGATTATCTAATCTCAAAACAGATCAAAATAACATGAATCTGTAGGATCTATCAGTGTTCTCCTGTGAATAAACCAAATGTAACATTAATGTAATTAGTTCTGTATCGCTGTACATCACTCATCAAATGTATCTAATTTAGACTACATTTAGATTACATCTCAATGTGAATGTCATGGTGTGTGTCACTAATACATCAGTCTTTGTTCATTTATAATAAAGGTAAACAAGTATGATTTAGGCAACCGAGGCTGCACAATGTTTATCGAAACATAATGAAGAGACATTTCAAATACAGAGCAGAGAGGGGCACACTAGCATATGAATACATTATCATGCAAAATCAGAGGGTGTGTTAGGGGCAGGGGTTTAAACCTCCAATCAAAATATGTGCTTTTGTCCTCCCTTAAGGACGGCCCAGCAGCTAGGACTCTTTCATTTCACACCATAATATAATCAGTGCCACTACGTGTGAATTTCCACATGCGGTTTTGGCCTTTTTTAGTCTCTAAAGTGGCAATGAAGCCTAGTATCGACTTAAATGAATAAATACACGCAAGATTTTAACAGCGGGAACTTTTTTCCTCCCCTCTTCCTCCTGTGTGAGTAAACGGTCATGATGCGTCTGCTCTGTGTATGTGCTGACACACTGCGGTAAATTATTACGCTTAAAACACTGATTATGTTTTCTATTAGAGCTTAATTTGTCCTAAACTGTGCATGTGTGAACAAACACCACAGGTATCTGGAAAAATGGAGCAGACAAACCAACATTACCATTTAATATAATCGTTATATCAAATAGTTAAATTTAATGATATTTATTATTCCTGACAGAGTAGACTATCATTATGTGAGGCGTTCATCCTGTGTCTATCTTGTCTTGGTTCTAATTAATATCATTTCCAATTTCAGATTAAACAGTAGCACAACACAAATTTTAATGAAAGCGTCATCACACAGAGCCCAGAGATGAATTGGAGGAATATAATAATCAATAAAAAGCTAACTTAAAGATGATCAGTGCATATTATACTATATTACCTTATATCACATTAATACTTGAGATATTATAATACCTTGTTCACAAAGGATTCTGGGATTTTTTTCAACTATTTATAGTTATCATTTCATCCTTCAACAGATGGTTTTCTCTTTGGAAGAACCAACAAATCCACGATCATAGCAAATCATCAACAACTCTTTCATCCACAAATGTTCAGTTTTGGGTCTCAAACCCCAAATCAGGCTTGTAGATCTGTTGATATTTACTTTAAGGAAATACATTAATAATTTGATGAGCAAATAAGCTGAAACACTAACAGGGAAAAAGAGTGAAACGTTTTTATGGGAGAAAATTTGCAGCGATTCGTTGAACAACTTAAAAATGGAACCGCCGTGCAAAACTCCTTAAATTTGCAGATGACACCTCCCTGCTTAGTCTGATCAGGGTTGGTGATGAATCTGCCTACAAGGAAATGACACAGCTGCTCTGCTGGTGCCGTCAGAAACAATCATGAGTGCCAACATAGTAAAAAACTCAGAGCCTTTCCGCGACGGCCCAGTACATCTTCCACATCACTGTGGACGCCATTTGTGTATCGACCCTCTGCTCCTTCCTCTCCTAAGTAAGTGGTTCCTCCCTCACTGGGGGCAGCAGTATAACAGATGATTTTGTTTTTTGCTGAGCTGAGAGGAGAAGGCGGTTTGAGCAGTCATCTATCATGCTACAGACGGCACCATCTGGGGTTAAACCTTTTACTACGTTTGTGAGGGCCTGTAAACTTTCAGCAGCAGTCCTCGGCCGCGTGGCTTCCGGCCGGGTTGCGTTAACGCTCTTCAATAAGCGACTCCTGGAGTCCTGTGTCAGCACGGCGTGGAGATTAACCACTGCTCTTTAAGTGGTTACAGCGAGGAGCTTACTACCTCTGCACACACTGTCATTAGCAAACTCCAGGGATTACTGTCAGTGGACGTGACGTGACGTCTTTTGTTCCACTCCACACATCAACTTTAACGTTGCTGCGTTTTGTTTGGCGGCTGGGTTTGATGTCAGTGTGACCACATCCTCTATCGTTTTGATGTAATTTGCATGATTAATGTAAGGAAATAAGACTGTGCTTCAGATGAAATATAATCACCATATCTGTGTGTTGGACATCGGTGAATCGTTAGGTCATGAAATAGTGATCTTAATCCCAGTTGGGTGTTGTTTAATCCAATGGACCAAACAAAGAAATCACCTTCAGACCAGGCCAATCTTTTAACCCCAGTTTACACTGAGCCCACAGGCTTTATCAGCAATAATAACATGCTCAGCTCTGGGTGATTCTTTGTTAAGATTTGATTCTCTCGCCTCCTTGCTCTCTCTTCCATTTTATGATTTAAAATTGATGCCAAAGCCCCCGTGGCTCCTCTGGTGGATACTGAGAGACTTTGAAGTGGGAAAAGTTTGACAAAACACCCCGAGGCGAGTGTTTCATGGCACTGTGGGGAGGCGGTTTCTCCCAGAGTTACACCGACTTGGAGGGGTGCACACAGGTTTCACACGGGAAGGGCATGAAGAAAAGTTTGTGGGGCTTCTGTGTGAGTCTGTTCATTCATGTGAGGCTATAGGAGGTCTGGGAAGGAGCACAGAGAAATACTGTAAGACAGACCTGCGTGATGTGCAACGTCAGCATCAACATCGCATTTTTTTGAACATGCAATTTTTACACCACAATGTAAACACAGAGAGTGACTTTGTAAACATGAAGCATCTCTATTTAGCCACGTTAGCCAGCATTAACGGGGTCCTCCATCTGTTAGCCATCAGTTTATATAGATTAAAAGGACCTTTAATTAGCAGTCTGTGCGCACACCCAGACAAACACATCACAAACAAACATACATCCATATCCACATGCATCATATTGCACTTATTGTTGCACAGAGCTCACACTTTTGGCTGTTCTGTCTGCACCATTAGCATCTGCCTCTGTCTCATCATGGAGACTTGAAACTGTTTTTTTTCTTTTTCCCTAATTAGAGCAGGTCTGACAATATGCATGAAGCCAAATGTTGCTCAGTAATTACTGATTGAGGATAGAATTTATGCTACCTGGAAAGATCTTCCATCATCCATTCAATCAAGAGAGCATTTGTAGCTTTTCGCCCAATTGCTCTGACCAAATCTGTTTTTTTTTTTTTTTGTTTTTTGTTTTTTTGTCTTGCACATTTTCATGATTCTTTCTTCAGAGTTTTTTTCTTTTTTCATTCTGGACTTTTCAGCGCCAACACTCTTTTGTTCTTAATTCTACATTATGGGAGATGTAACGTTCAAGGATTTGACTACGATAAATTCCTTATGGTATCCAACAAACTTGGGTGGAGGCTGACTGCTCTTTTATTCATATTTAGCTATGATATAGATTTTGGATTCAGATTTAGGGGTTTTGTCATCAATCTTTGTCCCCTGATCAGCTCTGGTGTTGGTGAGCGACAGCATTCTGGCCATCCTGTGACAGACAGACAACTATTTCATCGACTTCTTCTTCAAAAGGAAAACAAACTTTGTGTTATCCAAGTAATGTTACTAATAATTGTTCCAAACAAATTACCAGCTTCTCCTTTATATTCTCTCTGCAGCAGTTAACAATTTAGAAATAATTGCTTGTTTGTGCATTTCGTCTGTTTATATGTGCCGAGCCCTTAAGGCAACGAATGGCTGCGATTAGGTCTGCAGCAGATTGTTTTTGTCATCCGGCAACAAATATATACAAACTCCGGAAGCAGAAACTATGCTAGATAGAAGCAGGTAATTGAATTGATTACGTACTGTAGATCACACTCCCAGGAATGAAATTCACGCCAATATAGCTTCCTGTTTATTTTCCTCCTCACGGGAATTATATTCTATTTTTCTGTCTCATTTAAAGACTTTTGTATAGGAACTCTGCTCTGTTCTGAACGGTGAATTGTGATGATGACAGATGAGACGATGATCGGCACAAACACAGACAACACTAAATGACAATCCTTTACATGATCCTTACTGTTCCAAAGGGTGGGGGCCACAGAACGACATGACCCCTCACACATCTGAGAATGCACACAGTCTCCCTGATGATGTGAGAGTGTTATCTCTATCTGTGTCCTGGAAAGAAGAGGCCAGAGCCATGAAACAGTCGCACACACTTTGAATAAATGGTGAATGGACTGCATTTCTGTAGCACTTTTTTCCAAAGCGCCTTTCAATGTCTGCCTCACATTCACCCATTCACACAGCCGAGGCAAGCACGTAAGGCCCACTTGCTTGTCTGGAGCAATCTGGGGTTACGGTCTAGCTCAGGGACCTTCGCCATGGAGCAGCAGAAGATCGAACCCAAGATCGATCACTAGGTGGTCACCCTTACCCCGTAAAAAACACACCGCCCCCGAATAAACCTGAGTCTGACCCAATGTAGCTTCTGGAAAACACAAACAGACAAACCATACGGGCAAACTGTCACCTGATATATATACAGTAGATAAATGGATGGATAGATGGATAGATAGATTAAATAAAACAAGAGAATAACGATCTGTATGTAAATTTACTCAGCCCACATGACCTTGATGATATTAACGTTGGTTTTACATCGACTGACCGTAATGACCCTGATGATCAAACTGAATTTATTAATGGATCTCACATATATAGAATACCAAGAGTTGGAAAATATGGAGGAAATAATGCATCAAGTTTATTTGTACTAACAGTTTTAATGCAACACCAACATCAAAGAGTTTGAATTCAGCGTTCTGAAAGTTGACCTACGTTGGGGAGGACGTACTATATCATTTCTTTTAGTGGATTCTGAAGATAATGGAACATTTTTCTTAAGATGGCGACAAAACATCTTCTCCGATGACACCCATTATAAATCCATTTCAGCCCATCCCTGCCCTCGATTCAACATAAATGTGAAACGCTAATCAATATTTTGCTTGTCCTCATTCCAGCAATGCTTCAAGTGCGGCCGCAGTATCTGCTCATCTTATCTATCGTTTATCTTGGATGTCCTCTCTCGGCTTCCGTGCTCCTCTTCTCGAGGATGACATTGTAATTCTCGACGGATCGAGTCTGGACCGCCTGGCTGCAACTTCATCCACCAATCTCGAAGGATTTCTTTAATAATATGAATTTGATGCAACTAATCACCCAACCTACTTGCCTGGAATTACAAGTTGATCTTATAGGATGAAATGAGGTCATCTTTTGGACAGTTCCTGAAATAAATCAACTGTAAGAAAAGGTAAGTCTCATTACTTCTTACGCTGCTTCACTAACTCTCCTGCTCTACACAAAAGGGAGTATCTGACTCATTAACATCCATGGGTCAATATCCAAGTAGGTCCTGTTACTGTGAAGGTTAAAAGCAACTTTGTGATTTATTAAGTCGAGGCATTGTGAAGACATTAAAAGCATGTATCCATTTAGATTTCCATATTTAAGAATGTCAGCTTTTTCCACCGTGTAGGTTCCTCTCAAAACACCATATGGAGAAAAATGGACACCGGAGCCTCTGACAAGTGACGAGCTGCTTCATACAAATCGGTGTTTCCTTAAGGTCCGATCTCAGCTATTTTTCAAGTTCAGTGCTTTGTTTGTTTAATGAACAGCAGCGTTGAAAAAATTCTATCTAATTAAAGACGAAACGCGCTAAATATTACTGTCACACAATATGTTTAAAAGATAAATATACCAATTCCATCATGCCCATGTGACCTCTAACATGGGTTGTATGTGGTGTAGATTTTAAAGCATGCTCTCTGCTGACAAATAGAGCAGTAAAGTACGGTGATAGTGTATTATCCACGGGCAATTTGTAGTGGAATGAACACCAACAGGGCCATACAGGACAACTCCATTTATGAACACTTCGGATTATTAACCCAAGGTAGGCTTAGTCATATGAATGTGAAATGCCAATTTGCCAAGGTAAGCATGGAAAATTGTAGCTTGTAGCATGGCAACTGTTGTCATAATGATACAAAATAGCTCAGCTATGTGAAGTGGCTGCCAGTTGTCTAGTTAGTTGGTCAGTGGCCATTATAAAGAGAATGAAGGGATACAAAGCGAATCATCCACCGAGTCGCCAAGTGAAAGTGTAAATGCAAAGGGAAAAGAGTAAAAATAAAATTTGCTTGCACTTGTCAATAAAAAAACTATCTCTCCTAAATTTAAATAAATCTGTACTCAACAGATTATAAATGGCCATTTAAAATGAATAAAATGTTTTTTCTGTTTTACTATGCTTCTGTTTTCCAGTAATTGGTGCCTAGCAGAGGTCAGCTTTGGGTTGCAAAGAGTTAACAGCCAGTGTTTTGGAGGTTATATAGCTAAGAGCAGAGGAGGAGATGTCAGTTCTACATGGCTGGCTCTTGTGGCAGCCTCCTCTCCTTTGGGTGCAGGGACCTCTGCACCCGCTCGTCCCCTGTATCCTTTCACTTGCCACAGTCATGTCATGATCTGACAATCTTGGCTCTGCAGTGCACCCTGCCACTTAAATGGCTCTGTTCATACAAAACAAATAGCCTCCTCTGACTGCTGCTGCCTGCTTGTAAATATTTACCCTTTTTAGCTGATTAACTAGACGAGTAGATAAACTGAGACAATGCAACTAACCGAGTGGATACTCTCTGCCTCATTACCACTTTAGAGTTAAAATGGCCACAATAATTTGTGGGAATCCATGCATAATGCCTCTGTTTATATTTCAAAATGTCATTTGAAAAAGCCCTCCGTGCTGCTGGGATGTTGCTGATGGGATGTTTCAACCGAATTCACAAGCACAAATTTATCCCTAAATCCGAGGAAATTAGATAAAATGGGGAAAAAAAGGACATTCAAAAGGGGTCAAGAGATGTTTACATAGACATACAAGTTTTATATTTTACCATGTTACTCAGTGCACCGTTCTCTGATGACAGCCTCAGTGGACCCTGAGTGAACTTGTAATTAGGAAGTTGATTTATACCCTCAAATTATGCAACTTTTTTATATATATTGAAAAAATGTCCCAAATTTTTCATGAATGTGAATCGCGTCAAATTAGAGTTGCACCCTCTCTGTTTATAGTGTTAAAGGGCAGATTTTCCTTTGCATTAGTTTTTCTTTCATATGTCTGTTTATATGAGTTGATAAGTTTAATGTATATTTATAGTGGTGTTTAGTAGTAGTAGTAGTATTTTGTACACGTTGAATAATATCCCATGTTCAGATAAATAAATATTGCACCTGGAGGATGGTGAGAAAATGAGGTTATCCTGATGTCCTTATAACCTCAGCAACCCCCCGAGGAGCAAAATCATTTTATGAAGTAAATGAAATGAAGTTTTTAATGTTGACCTTAGCAAAAGCTGGCAATTAAAGTCAAATAAGGTTAATGAGAACTAACTAAATTTAACACCTTTGTGGAGTCCTCTGCCCAAATATGTCAGTGTATTCCATTCTTATAGATGTATTTGAGGGTAGTTATGAGCAATTGCCTGCCATAAGTTTCCTCTCTCAGCTTTCTTGACTTTCTTCAGGTTTTGGTCACTTGAATGTGGATGTTTGGCTGAGGTAACGTGGTAGGAATTTGCCTCTCTATGCGAAGTTAAGCAGGTGAGTAACCATGGGCTGGCACGCTAAGCCTTCAGCAAGTCCCTTTGATCCCCTGGAATGACAACCTAGTAACATTGCCGGAGGGAGTCACTGCAAGAAGGCGACTGTCTGAATTAAAGGACAGACGCTGCCGTAAAGGCGAGAGGTTTCAGCAGCAGACAGTTTGATCACGCAGGATACAGAGAGACAGACGAGAAGGCACCGCCGTCAAATATTACTACATTAAATTGAATGAAGTAATGAACTCTCGACACAGTGTCTGTTCTTACTCTTCCCTTCACTGAATAGATAGTTTGCAGATAATGTAGTTCTCAGATTATCATCCTGTTTTGTGGATGCAGACAATCATATTACATGTTGACATTGAAATAAAACAGAAAAATCTACCTAGCGACAACTAATCGAGGATTCGGACAACTCAGATTCTGACTTTAAATCTTGTCAGAATGACTTAAAATCTCCCAGATTGAGCTTTCTTTCTGCTAGAATCCTTAAGTATGTCATGTTTTGGTTGATCTGTGTGAAGCATTTCCTCCAATCCTTTGTCAGTAAGACGGGAGATGAAGAAGCATCCATCAACACAATAAAACCAACAGAGAACAACCTTGGGGAAAGGTGAAAAAATGGAAGCATGCATACGATTGGACAAACAGCGAAACGAATGGAAGTACGCAGAAGCTGTTAAAAAGATGGACACAAATCTGATTGGAGACAGTAATGAATGAAACATATGAGAAACGCATGTGAACATTGGGGGAACAACTAAATGAGTGACTAAACTACAGTTCCTCCTCTCTGAACTAACGGTAGCCACTTATATTTCCATCACTAAGTGAAAGTGAAGGGACTGACCCCATCCTCTTTCTGCTTCCACCTTGCGAAAAAATGATGATGATGACAGCAAAAGAAGGAAAAAAAAATTCTGAGGAAGACGGATGGCAGCGCTTTGTATGCTGCTTTCATCCACTGTTTCTCACATGGGCAAAGGTTTGAGGACAAAACCACATTAAACTTCTCTCGCTCTGTGTTCCTCCTTTGCCATGTTCGCCCTGCTGCCAGCTGCATCGTTTATACGTGAGCACGCTCGCGCCTACATACTTTATGCCTCCCCGTACACGAGTTCTTTCATTGCGCACTCTGTCTGAGTCAAAGTGTGCGCTGTATGTATGGCTTTTTATCCCTACCCATCTTCCTTTCCTCTGGCCTCCTTCATCTGTGGGTTGTTCTGTTTCAAATCCTGGGGTCATTGTATGCATGTTGAGGAGTGAAGTGAGCAAATGTGTACACTGCAGACCTCTGTATCTTTTATCTTTTTTTTTTTTTTTTTCTACATTAACTAACTGGCATGAGTTCATTTTCCACGCGGGTACTTTGTGTCCTCAGGCTGCCGGTAGCGTACAAGGTAATGCTGCTGCACACAGACACCAGAGAAAGGCAGGAGCTGCATCCTAAGCAGCCTAAACGTCTCTTTACCTGAGAACAAGGTCTATTGTAAATTTCACTCCAGTCTCAGCTCTGCATAGAATAAACAAGTGTAGTCACTCAAACAGGAATATTACACACATTCACATTCCTGCTCACATTACTCCCCCAGCTATTGTATACCGCCTGCAAATACACACTATGGATCAATGGCTTGATTTGTATGGTGTGTGTAAAGCTCCCATATACGTGTGTACGTGTTGGTACATTTCCTTACACATCAATGATTCAAAACTCTTAGTCAAAACAAGAAATTATGTTATAATCAATATAATTTTAGTCTAAGTGTCAGTCAGTATTGGAGGGATTTTTTTGGATTATTTGTGTTTGTGTGTGTTGGTGCGAGGTCGTATACTAGCCATTTGCACATCCATTGAATTGCTTTCTTCTGAGAACTGCTTCACTGAAAACTACGCCTTTGGGTTAATACATTATGTATTTTGGTTATTCCTTATATATGATGGCAAGAATATTGAGGATGGAACGGAAAATGATTCAAATAAACCGTAGTGAAAGTGATGCATCATTGCTGCAGGAGAGGAAACCGTACCGCGGAGCAGCAGGTCTAAACTTTGGTTCGCTCATTGAAAATAATTTGATCCAACAGATAGAGAGAGGAGACGAGGATAGCAAAGATCAGATCACTGCGACACTTTTTATTGTAAGAGATCACAGTGAGGGCAACCCAGGAGCAATACTGCATTAAATTAAATAATATATTCCTCAAACAATGTCTTTTCTCACTCTCCCTTCTCCTGCTCAATTTGTTCCACAGCTCATGATCCTGCGGTTGTGGAAGTAGTTGTCTGGAGAAAAATTCAACTCATTTGCTCAGTGAAGCCGTCACGGTTGCGCTCCGCTCTCTTTTTCACATGCGTTGTGTGTTCTGCATTCACCAGCACGTCCTTATCGGGCGCGTTGAATTCAAATTGCCTGTACTGCGACTATGGTCATTTTGCACAATTAATGTCGGTAAAAACCCGACAAAAATGAAGAACTGCAGCATCTCAAAATTACGTCCATGGGGACAATCTGCAGTGGGCCTGGCTGGATTATTGCAGTGCCTTCTCTGATGGTAGCATCAAATAATCACCTGACCAACCTTGAACCACCCGTTTGCCCGGGTTAACCTGTTCCCCTTCCTCTATCTCAGTCTTTGAGCAGACTGACTGACTATTTTTGCGAACAACACTCAGAGTACCTCTCCACCAGCAACCATGAAGTTCAGCCCCAGCCACAAGAGGGTCCAGGTTATATAATCCAAAAAATCCCTTTGCAGGTACATCTTTCCATTTCCTGCCATCCTTACACTCTCTCCTACATCATTCCCTCAGCTAAATGGCTCTTACTGTTTTTCTAATAGGATGCTTAAAAACTGAAGGGGCCCATCCAAAAGCACAATGAGCCCTTATTTCAGCTAACCAAGCTGTTGCTCCTTCTCTTCATTATCCTTTGTGTCTTTACTCCGCTGCTTCAGAAACATCCTAATGAATTTTTTATCCCTTCTAACCATCATATGCAAGGCTCAGCAGCACCGTCAGAAGAGGTCAACTTTTATTTCCTTACGCTCATCTGCACTGCAGCTGACCTCCCTCTTTTGAGCTCATCCTTCCTTACATCCCTGCAAGCTGCAGCAAATGCCCGTATCCTTCCATCCAGACGTCCTTATCTCTGCAGATCTTTGAACTGCCACAAACGAGTCCATTCGTGTTCTTCTTTTTTCAGTTGGAGCAGCAACTGAAGAGCACAGGGAGCCTTGATTTCAGTGAGACAGTCCCCCTCCTACTTAATTTGCTGCATTTCTCTTCCGCTGTCTAATCCCAATTGCTAATAGCATCAACGTAACTCACAGCAGTACCACTTATTCCCCACACTCTCTCAGTTTCTGCATTTTTTTTCCCCTGAACCTTACCAATAAAAACACCAAATGTAAACACATCTAAGAGTAGAGGGCAAAATACTGGGCTATGTACACAAAGCTAACCACACACGCTGCATGCTCCATCGATTCTGTGCTATTTGACTTCCACTTTTGGTCACGTTGCAATTACTTCACTGAGTAACACGGGAGAGTATTTAAAGCTCCCATCGCCACACATGGCTTGCGAACTGAATAATGATGAAGATCATAAAGCAAGAAATGCCCGATAATTAAATCCTTTCATAACGTCTGTATTTCAGACAGAGGAGGATGGTTCATTTCCAAATGTCTATCATTCCATCATTCAATATAGTAACCACGTAATCGCAAATCTCCACGGTACTCCAACCATTTGATTCAAACTGTCCCTGTCGCTTGTAAATATGGCTGCTCTTAGTTATTCAGAGAGTTGACACACACACAAACACCACTTTTTCATGCTTGTGCGTGCTGGTCTGGTGGATACAGTATCCGACATTCCACGTCACAGTTTATACTATATATATGTTGAGCGTACAAAAAACACACAGTAGACAAACGTAGAGCTACCAAAAAAGTGAAGTTTGTGCTTTTATAGTTTATATTAATATACCTTTGTGTGGTCATACAGAAAACAAAGAAACCCAGACACACACAAACACACGACCCCTCCCCTCTATATGATGACAGGTTCACACTCCAATTTCTTCCGATCTCTTCGTCTGCATTCGGAAACACGTTTACCTTGGGACAGGCTCTCCAAGTGAATCGGACAGGTAGCGTCTGAAGAATCGTACTGTGGGCTTTAATTGTTCAGCGGTAACTGGTCTGGATGGGAGTAACAGCTGCATCTAATTATTAATCAGTCACTGGCCTATTATTTCTGTTGCAGAGGTTGTAAGTGAGAGAGACAGCTGGATGAAGATGTTTACACAATGACCTGTTGAGTTAAGCATCATCGCTGTTTTAACTTGATTAGCGTTAAGTTTGTCAGGCCTAATTTCTGTGTGTGTCTGTGTATGACTCAGGATACCTGTGGCTCCAAAGTATCGACTGGCTTACTCCTACATTACATTTGAGAGCAAAACATTACTTTTACTTTGACTTTCACTACGAGTTACGGTGCAGATTCAGATTTAAAATTTGATATGCACCAAAAATCACAATATTTCACCATCTTGTCTTTCTCTTATTCTTCATTTGCTTCTGTCTGTATTCTTTCAGCTCTTCCTTTTGCCTTCTACTCTTGTTTTCAACTTTCTATCCTCCATTTTATTCATTTACTTCTGTTTCCAACTTTCCATAGCTTCTGTCTGTTCATTTTAGTAACAGCTGCTCCTGATGCAAATTTTCCAATGTTTCTCCAAGATGCCTTTAAATCAAACCAATGAGTTTCTCTGACTCATAAAAACAGCCCTTGATCAGCAATTTTAGCTTCTGTAATTATATATTTGACTAATTAAGATATATCAAACTAGATTTATCAATGTCCACGATGTCTCAAACATCTCGATCGTTCAAGTTACAAATCATGGCTACGCATTATTTTTTATCAAGACAGCATGGGGTCTCTTTGCTATGATACTTGAAATACACCAGATTTTGTGCAGAAATGCATGATTTATGTCTTGAAATGTAAGAAGAGAACACTTTCTGAAGCAAGAACATGTTTTCCATAGTTCTACAGACTACACGCCTTGTAAGTGAATGCCAAATATCTACGAAATCCTAAAACAAACCAAACATGATGTCATTGGCCTGGTTTGTACGTAAACAAACTTTGTTTTATCGCTGTCATATAAGCATTTTCTGGAGGAATGCTCACTTTTGCTGTTTGGATTTTAATTACTAGCAACAGCTGTTGTTTTCATCTCAGTCAAAATACTAATTGTATATATAGATGAAGTTTATTTTAGAAATAAACACACACATATGAACATTTGCAGCCAAGCGCTGTAATTGGCGCTGTAATAACAGCTTGTCAGAACTGCTTCAGAACCGATAATAATACACAATGCCAAAGAAGATTTCCAAAATGGCAGAAAATGACACGGTTCCTACAGAACTGTTCAGTGGAATGCGATAATAATGCAATAAGAGTGCGTCTGTCACTGTGAATATTCGATTTTTCCAAAGTCTTGATATTCAAAGCAATTATTTTGTGAGTCATGCTGCCTTGAAAGACAGAGTCTTCGGCTTATAGGTCCCAGTGTCACTGCACACCAGCTCATACATCCACCGCAGGTCAACCCGTTAGAACAGCAGTTATGCAGTCATGCAGTAGTGCACTTCATAAAGCAGTCATATTGCATTTGCTGCTACTTTTGACCAGGACATTGGAGTTTGTCTGCTGACCATCCTTAGGTACTTTTTTGTCCAGGATACTTTGATTATAAATGAATTTCCACAGTAATGGATTTCCTTATTCCTTAAGTTATTTATTTTTTCTCCTTCTTCTTCTTCTTATTACTATATAACCAGAAAAGTCAACAATAATTAAATAAGCGAGGGACATTTACCTATTGATATTTTAGATGGTAATAACTAACTTTCTAAAACATCTTCAGGAGAGTAATTGGACATTATAAAAGAGGCCATTGTCTCAGAAACATGAGTCTTACTTTCTGTCTCTCAATACAGAATGTCTCTGTATTGAACAATAAAATGTACCGGTCCTTATTAAATCTATATAGAATACCAAAAATAATTGGTCCCTTATTTTTATATTTGTACATCATTCAGTACATACATTTGCGGTGGTGAGAATAACATAAGAGAGGAATAAACTTAGGACAGACTCTGTGAGCTGTGAGAGTGCAAATCAACGCCATTGTTACCATGGTTACCTTTTAACAGACTGATGATGAGGAGTGAGCTTCTGATCTCACTCAACTTCCACCTCTCCTGTGCCGACTTCCACTCATTTTGGAGAACAAATCGCTGCATAATGCAGAAGTGATAAAAAGAAACTCACCAAAGAGCAAACAAAGAGACACAGATGAGAGCTGGCAGACAGAGAGGCTGACTGACTGAACCCCTGACACACACACACAGACTACTACGGTCTCATTTTTATTAGTTACTGAAATGGGGATGAGCCCAACAAAAACAGTATTTATTGGCTTTATTTATCTGTTATTTACATTAACTGTCAAAGCCTTATAATATGAATCATCATCTCCATAGCATATCCTGCTAAAAAAATGTTTTTAAAACACCCTATAGCAGCCTTACCTAAAGTTGCAGAAGTGCAGTGGAATGTCAAATTCTGTATCAAAGCCCACATAATTTGCTGCAGTGTACGCTTCTATTGTGTAGCCTTCATTAACTTTAATGTTTCTCCTCTCCCCCTCTTTTAAATAATTACACACACCACACTGTGTTCACTCTTAAACGGGTGTTTTTGCTGACTTCTTACCATTGGTATATTGTTGCCCAGACAAAAAGTTGTTCCAAAAGCAGCACAAAGCTTGCAGAGGAAAAGGAAAAGTTGGCTAAAAAATGTGTTCCAGGTAGATGTGGTCAATATGCTGGCATCAGTTCTCTCCATTTATTTGATGAGCGTATCTGTTTCCTCGTCGGAGATCTTCTATCTGGTTATGAAGTCAGCTTGAACATCCAGGTTTGTGTCGGAGTATAAGGATGTAAGAGAGTTCCATGTGCGGATTTTGGTTCACTCTGCTCTCCTTGAGACAATGAATCCCTAAGGACCAGTTTGGATCACTAATGCACCAAGCTGAATGTGCATCAGCCTTTAAAACCTGCATCAGTTGAAGCCCAACACTAGCTCTCTATATTAGTACAAACTGTGCCTAAATAATAAAACAAAATCTATCACGTCAGAGGAAGACGGCAGAGCAGGCAGAATCTAATGATGTCACACATCTGATCAAGCAATCAATAATGTGTCTAAAAAGCCAAGAGGCAAAACAATAGATTCAGACAAATGACTTCCATCCTGTGCTCAACACGTGGCCACGATGCACAGATCCTTGGAGTCAGGATTGGGGGCGAGCGTTGGGGCCAACCACTTCAATGAGGAATGGAGCCCTGAGAGAGAGGAGGGTGGGAGGAGTAAAGAAATGGGGTTATCCCAGCGTTGAGGCGTCTCTCTTCACTGTGCAGTTGTCGGTGATGGCTCACACTTATTGACTTTTAACTCAGCACATTTTATGTTCCTGCCAAAATCGGTACGATCTCCGAAGAGACCACCCCCCACCCTCACCCCCGAGCCTTTGTTTTCACTGCAAATTAAATATTGATGAGGGGACCTTGGCCTCTTTTTTATTTATCCAACCCTCCCTATTTTGCCTTTATACTCTTGTCTCTGGGTCTGGTTTATTTATTACCGCTTTCTATTGTTTTATTTCTGGTGCAATATTGAAACAGATGGTAGTGAAAACAAGTGTGTGTGCAGTGTTTGTAGTGTGTGTGTGTGATGAGTGAGTGAATGTAAACAACATCTGTAATTTGGCCATTGTATGCTATCTATCTATCTATCTATCTATCTATCTATCTATCTATCTATCTCATCCATCATCCATATCTATCCATCCATCCATCCATCCATCCATCCATCCATCCATCCATCCATCTATTATTTTCAAACTTCTGCAAATAAAACTCATAACAAACAAATCAAACCCATGAAGTTTGCCTTTTTCATCTCGGCATTATAACAGATTTGTACATTCATTAGAGTACAAACACAGCTAGCAGTGCGCTCTAATGTCTACTTGTCCTGAATTACACACCAATTAAATAACCAATGGCATGATCGCCCTCACTTGTAACATGAAATAAAAATACGATGACTTTGTTGTCAGAGTTAAGGTTTCTATTTGAAGCCTCCCCCCTTCTCCCCTCTTTTTCTTTAAACGTCCATTTGTAAATTTCACCATTAGGGAGACAGAAAACAGCAACATTATCAGTGTTTGCTGGTTGTTTTTAATCTAGCAGGTGTCTTGGGTGGTAATGAATTCTTATCCAGTGGTGCCTCATGTACACCATTACTTTTATCCTCTAGACCATGGCATACTAATTAACATTTATAAAACACAATTTGTTTTCAGAGTGTGAGGAGAGGGA
>OMNV01001873.1:17806-30409 GCA_900303265.1 Brotula barbata
GGGGTTTGCCTTGTGATTTGATGGAGCCAGTTGACAAGAGTGAATAGACAGAAAATTGCAAAGGAGCGCAGACGGAATTACAACACTGTCAAAACATTGCTGAATATAACACAGACAATTACCCAGGATACACACATAAAATAGAGGGAAGTGATGCCAGCAGCCATGGAAATGAGCTGGCGGCAGCTTCACGGAGGGCAGAGTTTGGAGTCATGACCCCAAAAAGTGACTTTACTCCGCTTCATATGGAGAAAATGGATGTTTCCTCCCTTATCAACATGACAAGATAGATGATGATGATTATTCAGCCACTCCCAACATGGCAAAGAACATGCGTGTATGTTGTGTTGCACACTTGATGAGCACCACTCCTTGTTTGTTGGAGTCCTGGATCAGGGATCGGACCGGATTACTCTGCGACTGCAGCTGCCCTTCCACCTCTGATCACTTGGCTCAGACTGTTTCAAACTGTAAACAAAACCATCCGCTCGTGCAACTTCTTCATCCTCCTCACTGTCTTCCTCTGGCTCCTTCTTCTGCTGCCGGTGCTCCAAGACTGTCGAATCCGTTTGCTTGAAGAGAGACGGTGTAATGAGGTTAACGAGCCGTTAGCCGCGGCAGATTCCCCAGGGACAGCTGGTAGGGGAGATAAAAATGTAGCTGGTCGAGATAAAAGCTCAGCTAGCCCTGGCCCGCGTGGCTCCCCGGGTGCTCGTCATTGGGATTCAATCACACATCGGATTAGTTAGGCCAGCCACGGTTTGTTGATCACCAGGGGCCAGAGCACCTGACATAGAATCAGATCTTACAATGTTGGAGATCACAGGGGCCACTCAGGACAGGAAGCACTCACACGACGCTCACACTGCATATGAATCCGATAACAGAGTCATTCACGTCAGCCGCTGTTAGGATCACAAACTAAATTGAAAGTGGCTAAACTGGCAAGAAGAATGAGTCACAGCATCAAGTAAATGTTTCTGTTCCCCTCCCTACGGAGGGTAATGCTGAATTTTACAGTAGATTAGTGTCACTGAACCGTTGCCTGCCAGGAGCAGGAATTAGGTTTTGTAGCTAACTAGAGATCTCTCTGGGCTAAGCCTGACTTGATAAAAAGGACGGCCCACAATCCCTCCATCCAGAGCCCTCAGCTGATAAAAAATATAGACAAAGATCTAAATTGGGCTATACCATAACTATACTACACCAAAACTGCACTGATCAAAATACCAAACAATCTACTTCTTACGTCAGACTGGGGCGTCTCCTTGATCCAGCTCAAACCTGGTATTCTTCTGATTTGTGTCCTACCTAACAAGTGGGTCCCAGCATCTGTTAAGGTTCGGTGTTCCACAGGGATCTGTACTTGATGCAGAAAGTTCAAGTTCAAGCCTTCATTACGAGGAGACTCGACAACCGTTCTTTTCTCTCACTTCAATTCCACTGCTCTGAAAAAACTGCAGCACGAATCCTAACAAAAGTCTTCGAACGCATCACCGCAATCCCATCTTTGCTTTACCATCAGTACCAGACAACAGCAATCAGACATTCTGCTCCTGCCCTCCACCGTGGTGCCTCATGATGCAACAACAACAAGACCAAGCAGATCAAAACACTGCACTCTCCTGCTCCATTCACTGTTGGCAAGCTCCATTTTGTTTGAGTAAAACTGCCCACACACACAAACACAATGGAGTTACACACTGCAGAAGGCTAACGCTGAGATATCTGTTTTCTATTGCAATGAAGAATAAAATGTACTATTCACATCAAACTAAGTGAGACAGTGGGACAAACAATTCAAAAGCTGTGTAATCCAAACACTGTGCTGCAATGCAAACTAATGGGCCCGAGACTTCCAAAACTATGATTTAGTCCCACCTCCGATATTTTGTTTGTTGTGGGGTAACAAAATACCTGCTGCATGCAGTTTCTAGCCAAAATATAAAAAGTCTTTGTCTAATATGTAAATAAAATGCTAATGAATTATTATAGCTGAGTCATCGTTTTATCTAGCACAACAAAGAGGGTCAGAGATGCTTGGACATCACATAAATTAGATCTTCGTGACCTTGTTGAACCGCCACAAAACCACAATTTAATAGTTATAAGTTATGGCAGTCTCGTACTGCATAGTCAGCCAGCATTTCAACACACAGACACAAACGTGTCTGGGGATTTGTTGTAATCCAACAAATCAGATTCTAATGCTTCTACCGAAGTGGAAAATCAGCCATCAGATGACAAATCTTACAACCGCCGTCTTCATACAACTCACAAACTGAGAAGTAATTAGTGTTTAACAAAGCACACTGGATCTGACGATGAAACCTAGTTACTCTTTGCACGATGTCTGTGTTAACGTGCGTGTTGATGTAGGCACACATAGATCTCTGCTGTTAAAAGACCTCTCAAGGACGCGGTGGTTCGGCCTGCATCATCGCTTGGTACCTTTGTTTGATTGTCCGTAGGATTACCCAAAAAGTCCTTGAGCGACTTTTTGAAGGAAACTAATGAAAGTTGGTGCTAGAGTGCAGCCTGGCTGAGGACAGAACCTGGATCACTTTTGGTTCTGATCACCATTTGGAGGCAAATCAAGGAATTTTTGATGATCGGTTAACATTGGGAGATTGATCTTGTATTTTTGTCAGTTTCTTAAATAAATACCAATATGAGTGAACATAATGTATCCCAAGATAGGGAAGCACAGTGATCCCAAACAGACCTTAATTCCACATGTGTTAGCGAGGTCAAATACAGAGGATTATGTTGACTATTGAAGTCAGGGAAGTGATTTGTAAGAGTAAAAGACAAATTCTGACTTTCAACTCAGGCGGTAATGTGCATGTAATGATTCCTGACCAGAGAACAAAATAAGGTGTGTGAGTAGTCATCGAGACAAACTTGCCTTTTTTTCTGTTTTCATGCTCAATGTACCTTCTGGTAAAAAATACTCTGACTTTTGCTTTTGATCCCAGTTCGAATCAAACCTCAACTTCAGAGTGAACTCCACTACAACTGGCTATGGTGGAACAATTCACACTTGGTCTACTTAGCACTCCCAACATGAAAATAAACAAACCAGGACATTAATTTTCCTGAGTTTCCCAGACTGGAAATGACTGGTTTTGCAGACTGCGTGGGAACCCTGCATATGTATGTTTCAGGGGAGTGGACGGACGCTTGTCATGGACAAACATATTTTCATTCAGGCTTTTTATGCTCACTTGCATTGTCAGGTTTTATAGCAGGACATACGTCTGCCCTGTCCCTTCCACTGCCTGCCTGCTGAGTTATGGCTCGGCCATGAGGGAATACTCCTCTGCTTGGAGATTTACACGTACCTACAGGCCATCAGGCTTGCATTATTACTAGGTAATCAATGGGCTTTATGGTAAATGGTGCTTAGGGCTTCCAGCATTGCCTGTAGCCTACTTTTATGAGGTAGTGGTCACTGGTGATATATGGGTGTTAGATAGTGTTTTCACGATTCCAAACAGCTGCTGGTAGAGCCTTTAAGTACTCATTGCCCAGAAAATCTACATCTCAAATCTCTCAGGGGGCTGAAAGTCTCTTACTGTAGTCGTCTTAAAAGATAAAAGTCAGTCTCGAGGTTTGGAGCTCAAGGAAGCTCAAGGAAGTCACAAGTCAAGACCGACGAGTCCAAATCAAGTCACAAGTCCTAAACATGCACTTCACCTTATTTAACAGCTCACTTTAGTTCTTACGTCTCCTACGTGAAATGGGAAGTTGTCAAAGAAGTCTTTGCACTGTTGTTCTTAAGGGAAAACGACAAAACCAGATGCAAAATGGTTACCTTGAAAATAATAGGAAAAGCCCACAAAAAATAAAAACAACAAAGAATTATCAGACAGTAAAATGGAACCATCAACCGTCAGATCTCAAAATATGGCATCATCAATGCACAACCAATACAGCAGCATAGAGCCTGCATGGTGCTGACTTGCCCAGACCAATTAAGACCTATTAACCTCTAACATGAAACTAATCAGAATTTCAAAATCCATAAACAACTCAGTGCCCTTTGTATTCCTCATTTCCAGGGAAGGGGTGTCAGAGTTTGTCCCTGAGTCTCTCAGCCTGTATTTTATTTTTGCTCGCTCTGACGTACTCAAAGGATTCGGAAAATAATCCGGGTCACCATCTGAAAGGATGTCCCAAAACGCTTATTTCTGCTTGGATGGAGGACGGAGGAGTGAGGATAGACAAGGCTCACCGAGCAAGGAAACATCTCCGGTCCCTCCAATGTAAAATCTGTTTGTGATCTGCTACAGCTGAGCTGACACCGACCAAAAAAAGTGTGTAAAAGTCCTTCCATTCTACAGATTTTACAGTCATCGTGCGGTTAAAACGATGACGTGCGTTCACTGCAGACATGAATGATGAAAAAGAGAGCCATAACACAACAAATTAACTCTCCTCATTACGGGTGGTATTGATGTGTTTCATAAAACATCCTGAGTCGTAAAGATCAATGATGATAAACATTACAGTTTAATTGTGTAATTTGGAATTATGACAGAACATTCAGAGATATTTTAGGTCTTTTAGCTCAGGATCTGACACGCTCGCTGCTGTTTAATTAAAAATCAATATGTAATATTATCGCCGCTTCCACACGAGGGAGAATCATGGAATGAAATAGCTGCAAACTAATGAAAGAGAGAAAGAGAGAGAAAGAGAGAGAGATTGGAGCATGAGAAGACGCTGTGTGATAAGTTTATGGTTTAATTTAATGATGTTGTCTTCAATTCATCTAAGAGTTATACTAAAAATCCCCAAATCATTTTTTTATTGTCATGTACAGAGCGGCTGCAAACAAACTGACAGCAGATCTGAGTGTGCTGATGTCATCAGTAAGCGACGTAGCTTCAGATAACGCTTTAGGAGCTGGGGACGTCTCATTTCTCCTAAATCCTCTTCCCTCAGCTCCTCTGTCCTTGCACAAGTGAGGGAGATGTGAGTGCGTGAGTGAGCGAAGGGCGTAACACATCGAACAGATTATCCAAACTCAACGCAATCTGCCAAACGCCAACATACGGCTAAAGCTCCGTGCACCCTAAGCGCCATTACCGTACCTCCCCTGGTTATGGTAATGGCTTGCATTTGTTGCATGTTGTAGCTTTAAATTAAAGAAAGAATCCAAATTAAAGGTGAGGGAAGTGTAAATTACATACACTGATCCATGAACTTTTATTGTACGTAGATTTTTCAACACAAACACTCTCGTTAAGAATGTCAAAACAAATAGGTTACTCACACACACACCTGAGCAATTAAACAATCGGAGGTTTTGTGCATTGTTTGGAATATTTCAGCTTGCGTGCTGTTCTTGGCAATTACCTGAAAGTATAACTCCTGTGAAGGAATTACCCCAAAGTGCCCGCGTAACCGTTTAATTATCTTGTTGTTTTCATGGTGTTTGTGTTCACACAGAGCTGCTTATTTGTGGTCGCTCACTTTTTGACAATTAACAGTCGTTTGTATCCTTTCTTATCACATTATGCAAATGATGTTTATTAACAGAGCAGCGGGTACACCTCTCTCCGTTCAGCAGCCTCTCACACCTTTCACTGCGTTACATCACTTCCTCCTACAAACATCACAGTCATTTGCATCGCATCTGCCGTAAAGGTATTAGGTTGGCGTCCTGATCGCTATGCGGTGCCCGTACCACAGTCCGGAGGTAATTTGCGTTTGGGCTTACGTTTGAGGCTTTCCATTCAAATAAAGCAGAGTTGTTTCAGTAATTTATATCAAATACAGCATAATCTCCAAAAAAAGGTATTAGGGCTGCTGTCCTGACGGTGCAGGATTTGGTTTATTCACACCTTCAGAGTAACGCTGTTAATGAGAATCTGTCAAATAATAAAATATAGATTGGACTGAGACCACATGAAAAAAGCACAAAGAATGAATTTAAAATCTATTCTCCTTGAATTTGTGGAAACATCTCGATTCTCCCTAACAACAACATGTATCTCTCCATCTCTGTCTCATCAGAGAGAACATGCCCTGTGCACCGACTGTAAACACCATAAAAAGTCTAAGACAGCTTCTTCTCGTATTCATGTTGATATTTAGGATGCAGATACTGATGCCGTAATGAGGACTTCCCTCAGTGTCTTTACATAAAAGCTGCAAAATCTGTGGACACTGGACTATAACTGTAACTTCACAAGCTCGCAAAAGTATTCCAGCTGTACGGATGTGCATTATTTTATCTATCCAGGTGTTGTGTTGTTGTGTTTGGCTTGCTTGTCTTATCTCCAAAGTAACTGCAGTAAAATGTAATACCGTGCAAACATTTCCATCAGGATGTGCAGATAACATCGTACATCTATTGCATAATATATTTTTTTCTCATTCTAGCCATGAACTTGAACAACAAGAGGGAATAAAACTAAAGAGATCCACCAATACTACCCATAAAATATTCACAATTATCACCTTAATTATGTTTAATCAAATACCAGTGTGTGGAACGTCTTGAAAAGTAGAAAGAAAAATGTCCTCATATAGTTGCACTGCTCCTGTTTACATCAGTCCCTTTTACAGTATTGCATGATGTTACTCTGCATGATGCAACTGAATCTGCCAACTATTGTTCCTGCTCCTGGTGTGATGTCTGAAATTAGCCTCGCACGACATGCTGGGAGTTTTCCTCCATCCAGGAGACTTGGGGGATGGGGGGGGGGTGGAAGTGTAAATGAAGTGCATTCTCACCTCATTTGCACCATTTCTCACATCGCATCCACCAACTGTCACGACATGCATGTCGCATCATTGTGGTGGCACAGCGGAGCGTCGAGTTTTTTCTGTCTCAGAGCTGTGGCTGATGCGCCATAAATCTTCTCAATGGATAGGAGCTTTGAGCGTGTGAGGGTGATCAGCTTTCAGATGCCGCAAAGTGTGTCGTGCTTTATCTTGAGGGTAGCTACCTCGACAGTGACAGTGATGGTACGTTGGGCCTATCAATTCAAATTTGGATCACCCTCGTCTCTGTCCTAACAGCAACAATCTTTGCAACTCTGGGCAATATAAATGCTCTGAAAAGTGTTGTTTGTGTGAGAGCCTGACAGAACAAACTTTGTGTGGAAATGTAATTCCCACCGTGATGGTCCTCTGGTCTCTCATGTTGCTTGATTGTTTTCCTTTTTCTCAGTGAACTTCGTTTTTTAAGCTGCTTCTACCCAACAGCCGTGCAGCGTCTCTTCTCTCCATGCACCATGTTTTTCCTCATTTTGACAGTCACATCCTGTTGCTTATTTTAGAGTTGTATTTTCACTCCTAGGTTTATCATCTTTCGTTAATAAATGTATGTATCCGTGTGTGTGTCCTCTTTGTTGAGCCGTGGTGTGACATCCATCGATACAATTGCTGATGGAGGAGGAGGACATTGGGGATCAAGTCATCAGTTTATCCATTTTGAATAACTGCACACACCCAGCTTCCAAATCCAGTTGCACTCTGTGTACCCATCATTTTATTCTTTAAACTACTGTATATAACTCTGTGAATAAAACTATATAATTCACTTTCACTCCAGGATGTTGATGCTCTCCGCTCTGAACATTTCCAAGGCTAGTCATTCTCAGCTCCAACGCCTGACTGCTAAGTACTTTATAACATCCGCAGTAAGTGGAACAAAATCATTCTTGCTTCTAACTAACGTCCTCCTTAATTTCATTTCATCCACCACACGGCCTCGTGCTGCTGTTTCTTGCGATCTTTATACCCACACACCCTTTTCACAGCTTCAGCATGTGATCCTGGTACGCAGGTATGATCCAATCCGTCGTTAAAGCATTTCAGCACTGCTCATTTGTCACGTTCTGATATGGTTTTTGGGACTCCTGTAATAATCTCCCTCACCAACAACTTGTGTACAAGCACCTGAATATTGCGTCCCTTCATCCACTCCATTTGGAGACTGTCAACCGCTGCTTCCTGTCCTTGCACACCACCAACAATGATCCATCGTCCAACACTTTTATTGCCTCCCCCTCCACATATAATCCATTTAATGACTTTTTGGGAACCTGAGATCCTGGATGTGTAAGATTGACAAACACCTCCTCTGTCCTTTCTTACCTTCACAGATACCTTTTGCTCACTCTCAGTTCCATCAGAGGTAGCTGTGTTTTCTTGATGGCAACGCAACCAATATTTATTTTAAGGCATAATAACACTGAATTATAGTTATCAAGGAAACAAATAACTTGTATAACAGTGTCAACCTAATTATCCTGCTTCCTCTCGGGCTGCTGGCAGAGATCAGTGTGACGTTCTTCTCTCCTGCTATTTGAGGGATGAGCATTGTCGATGATTGTTGTGGCTCCTCCCTCTCATTCCCATGTCAGGATTTTCTTTTGTCATCTGATGGAGGAGCAGACATTGTCGAAGTTAGGAAAACCTACCACCAAAAAAAATTGTTAAAAAAAATTAAGCACAAAAGGAAATTTGAAATTGTTGTCTAACATAAAGTCTCAGCTAGGTTATTGAATTTTGGACTACAGCAAGACCCAAAAGTGAAACTAGCTCCACTTGTCACCGGGTGAATTGCATTGTAAGGAAGTTCCTTAACCGTGCACCTTTACCTGCTGTTTTAATGAAATCTGCAGCTTGGAGACTATTAATACTTGTTTATGATGAACCTTTTTTATGACAATATTTACTCCTTTTTAGAATTATAGGATTGATTAAAAATGAAAAGGGGAATGAGGAAAGGGACCAATAAGATAACCTGTTTTTAATTTAATTTTCCTTATCTCATAAACCACATCTGATTCTTTAAGAGCCGACATGAGCGTTTTGCAAAAGTGTGCAGAGGTTGCGATCCAGCTAATCCTGCTTAAAGACCACTGAGTCATACTAATTAGAAAGTTATCCAAACAATGATCGGCGCACTGCTGCAGAGTGCATGAAGTATAATGAAGGGAAAAACGACCAGCACACACTGACTGAAGGGCCGCCAGCAGAGGAAATATGGTGAGTTGTTGACAGTTTAAGTAGATTGACATGTAGGGGTGTTCCTCTATGGTTGGTTGACTTCATAGCACGCCCTGAAAATGAGAGCCAATTAGTGAACACCCAGTGGAGTTTCCTGACTGAACCGAAGCCATGTGTGGAAACTGGAGAGATAAAACTAAAAAAAAAAAAAACCCAAAGTGAAATATGATGCATTTCTGGTTAGTTTAGTCTGAAAAGCCCATTGAAGTCCCATCACGGGGTTGGTTGACAGTCACCACAATCTGAGACATCAGTGCAAAAAGACTCCTGCTGAGGCTGTTAAAATTAAGAGAATGTGCTGTTCAAATGTCAGAGCTCGAAAGAGAGAGAACTAAATGCTCAGGCAAAAATAAAAACACCGCTGTGCTGATTTCAGACGCTATGCAAAGTGCCGGCGTGAGGATTGGGAGCTGATAGTCGCTTTTTACCTCATTAGCTTAAAAACAAATGCGGTTTGGATAGCAGGGAAACGTGATGGTTATTTTAGAACATAGCAAGAAACTGTTGCCTACAAGTGCTGCATTAACTGTGGATTTGATAGTGAGGAGGAAAACAAGTAAGCCCAGAGAGACCAATCTACTACATTAGTCCAACCTAACCATCCCATACACACAGATAGCCGCCTGCACCTGAAGTAGCTCTTAAAGTTTCAGGGATGTATTATCTGATCGGTTTGTTTTCAAGTTCAAGTGGAGAAGCAGACCAACAGAAAGCTACTCGAGGCTCTGATGCAAAAGCTTATCTGCTGCCGGCTGCCTGTGATATCCGGTGAGATGAAGCTTTCAAAGGAGAAGATACCAGAAGGGGAGAGATGCAGCAGGAAAAGTGGGGGTGGAGGAGGTGGTGGTGAAATGACAGGCACTGAGGGATAAGAGAGGAGAAGTGGATTCAGTACCAGTAGGTGTCCTCGTTCAACAGTGAGAGGAGCCTGCCCGTATCAGCTATCACAAAGCAGAGTCTACGACTATATTATATAAATGGTAAACACTGAGGTGGGAGAAGAACTCAGATGGAATGGGGGAAATTTGCAGCTACACTTTTTGTACGATCTTCATCTTTCATTTCTCATCTTGGATGAAATGATGGTTTATCTTCTTTTCATGTTGCTCCAGTTTTTTTTAAACACAATGTTAATAATCTGTTAGCAATGACAAGTGTAAATAGACAGATTTTAACGGCGCTAACGTACAGCAACAGTCTGAAGTTGAACCGGCTGTGTGGGAATGAGTGAAATGCCAGGATGAGCTCACTTCCAGGAGTGTGGGCTCCAGTCACATGAAGTGGGCTTGACTGAACTTAGACTTGACTCACAAATTAGCTGACGTCAGACTGAATTTCACAACAATCAAGAAAGACTTTCAACCTCTTGTGATGTCACTGGGTCTTTAGGCGTTTACCCTGAAAAGACAGACAGTCCTAACAGCGACATAAACATATAGATCTAAAACATAGTTTGAATGAATCCATGCCGGTGCGACCCGTCCCTATTATATAGAACTACACTGTACAGTATACAGTGTGTACGTATGTACATGTACACTCATGAGGAAAAAGTGTTCGAAGGAGCGAGGCAGTGAAAGCCTGCTACAAAGCACTGATGTGGGGGAGCTGAAACAGCCAGATCGATACAGACAGTGGGTAATGACTCCTGTGATCCTGCTGGACCTTTGGGGACTACCGCGGCGCCTCCTCTCAAACTCAGTGTGTCCTTCACAGCCCCACCGTTCATTATCTCCTGTAGGAACGGTGAGTGATATAATAAGGGGGGTGGAAGTCGACCACAGCGTGTGGGCGTGTTGAATTTCTTCCTTTCTCCTGGAAGCGGTCACGGGAGGCCTTGGAGTCACTACAGTCTCACAGCATTTTCAGACAAACCCCCTCACCAAGTGGTAATGCCAGTATAATCTGGTCCTGAATAGCATTAGTTGCTACCATGGTCACCACACACTGTAACAGGGGAGCTAGCACACACACACTTTGATCATTTTGATTTCTTTTCACAGGTATTAACACTCATGGTGCATCCATCCATGATAGAATGTTAGTATTATCATGACAAGATAGTGGTGTTGTGCTGTATAATAAGATGTATTTTCTATTTAATCCCAACTATATCTCCCAAAACACAACCCTAAACGACCCCTGTCCTTAAGACCCCGCCCCCAGCCAATCACAGAAAGAAAACCTGGTTCCAGGAGGTAAAAACAACATTCTAATTGACATTACTGCTGGCAGGAACAACATACTGCTGATTGCTGATGACGTTAAATTGGATTTATGTATTCATCAAACATCTGTAGGTTGCAGGAGTTGAGTAGTTGATCAAGTTGTAGCTCAAAACAAGTTATCTGATGAAAATCTGGCAAGTATTGTGGACCAGTGATATGGCAGAAAATAAAGACTTATTGTTCTGTCTTCATGTATTACATCATAGACATGTGGACCTCATAAACTATACTACAGTACCCTATTATTAATATATATTTTACACGGGCAAATACATTGCAGTGGCCACTACTAGGTGACAATATTGCTATTTTATTTGGATAATTACATACAATCATATCCTCTAACAGGTAGTAAGTATGGAACAGCATGGCATATACATTTTACTGGGAGCTGAAACTGTCAGACAGGTATTGATTCAACTCAAGCGGTAATTGGGTGTGGTTGTTGTATTGGAAAACATTTCATTTTATTGAGTTTCTATTAAGTATAAATGTCTTATATTATTGAGTGCACTTTGGTCCGTGTGCAACCAGTTCGTGAACAACCTATAAATGAATGAACCCGGAGTTGATCCAGAATCATTTCAGCTGTCTAGTCTTCTAATGTATCTCATTTGTTGAGATGTCTGTACTGTTACGCAATCTTCCCGAAGTCCCCAAATCAAGACATGTTTATTTGTACAGCCCATTATCACGCACAGACTTCATTCTTTTATTTGTCAGATTATTGGCATGTCTAATAGTTTTTAATACCTTTTGAGATTTAGACAAAATTGATGATCATGAGATGAATATACTTATTGAGATTGCTGGAATTCTTTGTAGAAATTGACAGCCAAATATCAAAAATCAGCCATGTCCTACTACCAAGTTTTGTCAAAATCAGTTCAGAATCTTTTGAGTAACCCTGCTAACAAAAAACAGAGCAACCAGATGGAAACATGAACATGGAGGAGGCAAGAAACAAACATGACAACAGACACAGCTAAAAATGTAACGCCCCTTGTACAGATAAATATATCCAGTGTATTTGTTGTTCGATCAATCAACTGATAAATAAGACAAAAGCCCATCACCTCCCAGGTACCTTGTACTTTTGCTTAGAAATTGCATTAAACGAGGTATTGATGCTTCCAAAACAATTAGACCACAGAGGTTCCAATTAAACTCTAACAGAGAATATGATTTGAGCGTTAATTACTCATATAAAACAACAGCCAAATTATTGTTATTCATAAAAACGTTAGCAAAACTAATATAACAGAAGTCAGTAATTGACCTTTGAAGACAGAAAAAGCTATAATGAAGCAAAACAGAATAAAAAAAAATAAAAAAGTTTATA
>OMNV01001873.1:30429-83603 GCA_900303265.1 Brotula barbata
AAAGTTTATAAGAAAATGACAAGCCACAGCAGGGTGATGAGAAGCTTGTAATTGCCACAGAGTGTTAGAAGCTCCGTGAACATCAAGTTCAATTTTAATGAGTGCGCCTCTTGTCTGCTCTTTGTTTGGTCTTATACAATAATTCCATCTTGTCTTCATTTATTTTCTGCTATTGTTCTTTTTCTCGCGCTCTCTCTCAGAAGCTGTTTGGGTATTTGTGGTTCGCTCCAACTTTCGCCGGAGTGGTGGCATTTTAGAAAATGTCAGAAAAATTTTGGATCTTTGTTGTGTTTTGTAAGATGCCCTGTTTTCAAATTGTGTTTTCTGATATCTTCCTCTGCCTATTGTCTTCATTATTGTATTTTTGGACATGTTTTACTCTGCCTTTGTTATTTTAGAGTTTGAAACCTTGTGCTTTGTATCTCAAGCCCCAGTCTGCTGCCGTGTTGTCAGCTTACTGGCCCCAATTTGTGATTTTGTCTGATTGCTATAATTTGTCATTTAAAAGGGGTAATTACAAGAACTCTAGTCAGTGGTTAATTTGGGGGGGGGGGGTTGAATCATCACCATACCTCACCGTTTTTTCGGGCCCAACAAATACACTTGGCGGGGCACATCACGCACCAACAAAAGTCTGTCAGCCAACACACTTTGCATCATTCTAAATTGTGTCACATTTTCTTTTTAGAAAATCTGCAACCTTGCGGCGCAATAATCACACTAAGGAGGGATTTAGTCTCCACTGGATGCTTTTTGTAATTTGTTTTTGTAATTTCTTCCCAAATAAATTACATAATTTGGAGAAAATACACAATCATTTAAAATTGAATGTGTTGTATTGTATAATGTGTAATCTTTGGAAACATATTTTTTTTTTTTTAGTTTACAGGTCGAAGAGCAGACTCTGGAAATTTATCAACACAAAAAGTTACCTTCAGGTTTTGTTTGCTTTCCTGTCAAATTTTCACTATCCAGAGCAGAACAGACTGCCGGCTCTGTTTATTGGTATGGGGGGGAGGTTAGTAATCTAGGCTATATACACACATAAACACTGGGGGGAACATTCATTGAGGGGGGTTAGGTGGGAGGGGCTGAGTGGATTTTGGAAGGACAGTAACTAGCCCCCTTCCTCTTTCTCGCAGTTGCCTTAAAAAAAAAAAAAAAAACCCCAACAAAAGTCCCAAACAGTGGTCCGCTCTGACTTATGTAGCTAATAAATGTACTGTGATACTCGTGTAGAGTACAGGGGTGTGGTAAAAGGTCTCCCAGCTGAAGTAATAGAAAACCCATCAGCTCAGTGCTCGGTCACTCAGCGAGCTAAACAATGACAGCCTATAAGCCCCGTGAAGCGTGCTCCTCCTGACAGGGTGTGTGTTCGCTGAGTAAAGATGTGATGTGAGATTTAGCCGTAGCCCTGGAAGAAGAAGCCCTTGCATGGTGATCTCAATCATCCCAAGGTCAGGGCAGTTTTTCACATCATTATCACTCCTCTGTCATCTCTCTCTCTCTCTCTCTGTCTGTCTCTCTCTCTCTCTGACGTCCTACCAAAGGAAGGCCTGGCTGCAGATGATGGAAGAGGAGGACAGTTCTTATCATTATGCTGCCACAGTAAACTTTAGTGACTGTCTGACAAGCTCAAATACAGAGGTTAGTTCAGTGATCTGTCATGTTTGAGGAAAGCTGGGGCCTCCTCAGGGAGGCAGGGGGGAGGAGAGGGGAGGGCAGCGAGGGTTTTTCAATCGCTAACACAGGAGTCAGGAGCAAAATGATGATTGAACGTGAGTTTTACATATTTTGACTTCAAACCTGTGAGTGGTGATAATTTCACTTTGAAAGAAATTAATGACTGTAATGGTGGAGAATATGAACTGTAATTACGCTTCATTCTCACAGCGGGATCAAACTTGGTGTGACAAATGAAAACGTGCTTCAAACTCAGAGCTCTGCTCATAACTAAATAACAAATAAACAAAAATCAGTCCCGCTACAGTGTGATGTCAGATTTTTAATTTTTTGATCATTGTCGAGATTCAGAAATGGTTCATCTCAAAGTTATTGAAACAAAGTTACTTGTTTCAAATTCCTCAAAGAAATAAATGAGGTACCAACCTCCCCTACCTCTGCGGATCAGCTTCCTCTGATGTGCAACGACGTGATCCTGCACATTTCCCGTCTGGCACTTTGATCACCTGACACAGCCCACATCTTCCCAACCAGCAGTGTCCTCGTTTCCTCATTGTTATCTGTCATGAATCTCTCCAATCATTTCAGATCCCCTGCTATTCCCCTCCACACCAGCAGCTGTCCCCATCCTGCTCTTCTACCTCCCGCCCTGCACCCCCACTAAGCTGCTTCCCATTATTCATCCGTCCCCCTCGTGTGTTTACACCCCCTGCTACCTTTAGCTCCTTGGCCAGATTGTGAAGATTCTTACCTTACAGTCCAGAGGTCAGTCTTGCATTTTGTTTTTGCATTCACGATCCAATTTTGGTGTTTGTTTTTCAAGCCTGTCCAATTTTCTCACTTTTTGCGTTCTGCTTTGTGAGTTTTGAGGATTAGGATTAGGTTTATCCTCTAGGTATAGATGCCTCAAACTTATAGGGCCACCTCGATACCACATACAAAAACATTAATTTTCTCAATGCAACGTTGAATGTTGCCACTGTTGCTTTCAGACCAGTGGATACATAGGAAGCCGGTACTAGCCTGGACTACATAGGAAGGATACCCCAGTTGTACTGACTTGGCCTGGTTAACCAGGGTAGAATCCAGGGTTAGGGTTCCGGGTTATGAATCACCACTGACACTAAACAGGCAGGTGCTTGGGGACTGTTGGGCAGCCCAGAGGGCAGTGGAAACACCTGAGCTGCACTTGAAAGGCACTTGGCCCGGTCAAAGTATTCACTGCGGGCCTGCCACACCTTTCAAATATTGATGAGGATGTCCACTGGATATATCCACATTTCACAGTGAGATGGCGGGCAGACATAATTAAAGTGCACATCAAACAGCTTTTTGTCTCTCCATCAGTCACCTGGGGGCTGGTGGTGTGACGCTCAGTGCTGGGGCCACTTAATAACCCCTGCAGGGATGCTAAGACTGCCCATTCCTCACCCTGACACCTTTACAGCAACCTAAATCGTGACTGCATGATGTGTTAACTGATAATACTTGTTCCAGTGGAAGGCTTGTGCTGCCTCTCTGCCTTTGGCTCATGATTTACATCATGATGGTGATGGAAGTAGGGCACAGAGTGTCAGTGGGATGCACGCTCAAAATACTGCCATGGAGCCAAGTGGCCACAGCTGAGACCGTTACGAGTATACAGGCTACTATTATATAGCTGATATATATAGATGTATACAGTACTGTCTTAGGCCACCACTAGATTTGTTGTTTTAGCAATGCTATCCATGTCTTTATTAGAATACAACCAGAAAATACAGGAAATGTGTCTGCAGTATTAAAAATCAGAAAAAGACAGCTTCTACAGGCTTAGGTCGGGGATTTAGTGTGATCTCCCTTTACACTTGAACCTGGCTCTCTTAAACGTGATACGTGACATGATGGTTATATAATTTGATGATTTATTATAATGATCTCTACCTCTGTAATAGACCGTGAGGTGTTATGTTCTTTGCTTATAGATGAGATGTTGTGATTCTGTGACGCATTAATCATCCCCACAGTCAACAGACTGATGAAACAGCTTCACATGTCATCATATCGTCCTCCCTCATGTTGCCCACTTCGCTCTTTCTTGAGCTGTCTATACATCTGCGATGAATATTGTGTGTTGATGCAGCATTTTCCATGAGCTATATTCTATCTTCAAACGGTGAATGGTTTTCTGAGGCCTCCTAGCCCCTGGATTCTCAGTCCTGGTCCTCAAGAATGACAACACACGTCTGAAGATATCAAATGAATGAGTGTGATTTCAGGATAAATGTTTTCTACACCATCTTGGACATCACCAACCAACTGTGTGTGTTCGATTCTCTTGAAATCCTCTGGGCTGTTTGAAGCAACTCACTCCAAACCACAAATTTTATGAATCTTTAAGTTAGTGCAAGATTTTACCATCAAACACTGGAATTCGGCAGCTGTTCTATGTGAGATATAAGAGAAGCGCATCAGTAAAGAATCTAGCAAGAATGATTTCTCCTCCAATTTGGACTGCTCTTAATCTGCTGTTGTTCTCTGGAGGTTGTAGACAAACAACGAGACTTTTCGGTCTTTAAACTTGCAACCTGTCAGTTTTACTGGGGAAGGTTAGCCTGCTCGGACGGTTTCTTCTTTAATAATGCACATTTTCCATCTCTCTGTGTTCCACCGACACCTGATGAGCTCAAACAGCTTTAGGTAATCGGTTTCTCAACTCTCATCGATGAAGACTTCAGGTACTTCAGTTAAAAACAGACATTTCATGGTAAAATGTCTTCGGAAAACACATTCTGGGGGTAAAAGCAGTCAGAAATACAGTATATGAGTTAACAACACAAATGTTTGCCCAAACAAGCAGTAAGAAAAGTGAAAACTGCATCTACTACTCACGTCTGATGAATCTGCCAGCACTGACCGTATTCTTTGCGCTTTTTTTTTCTTCTTAAATTTGCTGAAATTGCACGCTCTGTTATCATTATTATAAAAGCCGCTGTGTTGCCTCATCTCCAATTCTATTTTTCCTCGCCGCCCAGCAGCAGCGCTCGGGCCATTATTGTCCGAGCCTTCGTGAGATTCTATGACAGAACACATTTATTGTTGGCCTCAGCAGCACCCATTAAAAGCCCTTTTCACTTACATGTATATGATCTTCTGCTTGTATCGTGTTGCACACCGTGTCACATAATCCCCTCATCTTCTCTTAACCAAGACCGATCACCAGCTCTGTATTGTGGTCTGTACGATTGTTGCGTCAGATTTCCCTGCATTAAAAAGCTGCTCGCCTGGCTGTATTGCATTACTGATTCAGAGGATGAGGTTGGAGGGCATCTACTGGCTAAATGGAGGTGTCAGACGATGTCAACTGAAAGAAAAATCTAATAGAACTGCTTCAGTCCGGCCCCCTTAGTTTTTATATTTAAAAAAATCTATATTGTAATGTTGTTGATAGCTTCTCTCACGCTGTCTCCATAAACACTTTGCCACACTTTACTCAACAGAATGGAGAGATTTATAAAGGAACTTTGACACGTTGACATTAAGTACTGCTGACAACATGTTTAAAAGCAGGAAAAACAAGCAGTATTTAAAAGCCAGTGGGTACTCTCAGTAAGTATTACTCAATTAATAGAAATAATGGCAAAATAATGATTGTGTCCATCAAAGAAATGCCTTAGATCCTAACAAAGGAGAACAAATTCATGGGATCGTTGCTTACGCGCACACACAATTGCGTGGCACGACATAACTTTATTACAAAATTAAACATAACTGCTACCTTTAAAGGCAACGGTGCTCATAAATAAACAGATCACAAAAGGTCCTTGCCACCTGGTGAGTAATTTAGAGCTTGACAAAGGGGCTAATACAAGCACTTAATCTCCTGGTGAAAGCGGTCGCAGCCCAGTTCCTCTGTTGTACTGTTGACATTCCTGTGCCTGGAGCTAATTTCTCCAAACATTTCACCAGGGAGAGTGTGACTTTTTGCTGTCAGATCCAGGACATACTGAGGTTGGTTTTTGGTTTAGACAACAGAGGATCCAGCCACTAACGTTGTCTTCACGAACAAACGTGCCCAGCCAAACACGTGACACGTCTTCCATCACCATTAATCCGCTCATCTATCACTGAATGACAGTAAACACGGACCGCGATGGCAGTATGGTAAATACTGCAAATGTTTTCTTAGATGTGTTTTTTATTTTTCCCCGTGCTGATGCCTGGAGCCAGGTGTTATCCAGCTGTGAGAGCGCTGACTTTCTTGCTCCTGCTATGATTAGCACATATGGTGTGAAAAGAAAATAGCTGGATTGGTGAAATGTCACTTGTAGGAGGAAGAGGAGGAATAAATGCTCTCTCCGATGTACCCCTTACATACCGTGTGCACCCTACACACATACACTCAGCCGTACACATGTAAGCATCCATTATGGATGGGCACACACATCTGCGCTGCTCATTCACCTTCACAACTGGTGAATTCTCCTGCTGACTTAGACACACTTGCCCCCTTTTTCTTTTTCAACCGTCTTAAAGAGCTTCCATTAAGTTTACAGGTGATGATGGGCTGAACATGTGGGACGCTGAGCTGCAGCGTGCAGTTATGTTAACGTTTGCAGGCACTTGCACACTGTTTTACATTTTATCTTTTGCACAAATCATACTCTGATCTTTATAATGCTGCGTAATTTACAGACTATCACACAGGGGGGCTGAAATGAGCCGCCCTTAATGGGCGCAGACCAGAGTAACACTTCTGTAAAAGCATAAAGGAACCAAAGTAAAATCAAATCAAATCCAAATCCATTGTCACGTTTTCAAGGAAACTTCGGCTCAGGAATCACAACATAAATGTGAAGACAAACACAAATTCCAGAGTTCGATTTCACATCGAAGACTAATTCAAAGTAGATGTTTCATCAAATGTTGTGTTGAAATTTTTGGAAATTGGTTGTCATTTGTAAAATTTGGATTCTGAGTGTGAAAGAAAATTCATTTCTGGACAAAAGTTTTACTTAACAGGCACAAATAACAGGCACAAATGTAAATAACGCTCTGTGAAATAAAATGTGAGTTCACTCTGACATCGCCCACAGAAAATGGAGTTGGACTAAAATGCAGAGAGAACACAAGTTTTCAAGGATGAAATAGCTTTCACTGAAGCAATGATTTAGCAAACAATTCCAAAGGGGCAGGCAGGCAAACACGGGTCATAAAGTCAGGATTATGTTCTGTAACACAGGGCCTCGCCGAACAAGCAGACAATCCAAAAACACTGGAGCAAACAACGCACCGTAAAACAATCAGACAAGGTTAAAACAGGCTAACAAGCCAAACAGGGAAAAGGCTGGAAAAGGTGACAACTTCACGAGGGCACTGCTGGGACCATACCTCCACCAGGGCCCAACGCGTCTGGAAACATCCACCAGATCACGCTTACTTGTTTCTATTTGTTCAGATCTCTATTCTTTTTTTTCTTTTTTTTTAGAATTTACAGTCAGAGTGTGGCTCGTCGTCCATCGTTCTTTTCCTCACATCTTTAGTGACAGAAGCTCAAGGACACAAGGAAATGATGCAACTGAGGAAAACGTTAGGATGCCACCATAGAATCAGAGGGAGGAGGAGGAATGGGACATGACTGAGTGGACAACCCAGCAGTCACAGTGGGTGGACAGGTGGAGATTCTGTCATCTTATTAAAAAACCTACATTAGAATCGTTCCACTTCCTGGAAGCCAGTGAGTGGAAACTACGCTGAGGACACACTAAACTCACGATCTGTTGTGTTGTTTGCAGCAAATGACTGGCCAAAGCCTCTTGACAGATCAATGATGATCCCAATCTTGGGCTCTGACATACCGATGACAAGAGTGATAAGTATCAGCATTAAAGCAAAGCTGGTGTCTTCATAGAGCCACGGTATGAAAAGCGATAACGCCTGCAGCCTGATCTCCTTCAATAAACCCTCCAGTCAATAAAAAGGATTTATTTAAGTATTCTTTTCCTCACAATGACATGAAAGTGAAGCCAACATAGCTTTTACACGCCTACATCTCCTGGTACCTTCATGAGTAATTGCTCCCACGAAAGAAAACAAACACAAAGGTCCATTTCCTGTGAGCGTCGCCATGGTGAAACATGTCTGTTTTGCCGACAACCTGATGATTAGTCAACTTCAGAGGAGCTCATTTTCAAAGCTAAGCTGCATCATGTCCTCCAGCATCCTCAAGTCCACACAAAGAGCTGGTATCCTGGGCTATCGGGTTGTTCTGATGTTTTTTTTTGGGAACGGTCTCCACGGGAGACTTCACTCAGCTACTCAGTAACTCGGTCAGACTCACACAGAGCTCCGCTTTTGGTCTTCCTGTCTTCACAAATTGTTTTTGATTTTGTAAGAAGTATGAGGGATGGGACTATAGGCAGTCTGTGTTCTCGGGATGAATCATCCTCTTTTAAATTCAGGAGACACAGCAGACATTTCAGTGAAATGTCCAGGGTAAGTTACACCTTGTTCAAAACACTGGAGGACTCTTAAGAAAAAAAAAACATTAATTTGAACATATCACTTCAGTCAGAGCTTCCCTATATTGGTTTCTTATCAATGTCTGGGCCGGTTTTAAGGTCTTATTTAAACCCCCGTGTGAATAAACTCCCTGCAATCTTTAAATCGAGACAAAATCCCTGCTCAATCTCTTCTTTTATCTGTGCTTAAACGCACATATAAACAGGATGTAAACACGGTCTCTGGAGTGCAAGAGAGTGATTAGACAGTCGAGGTCTTTTTTGCTCTCCTCTTACTCTACACACAGACACAACCAGATATGTCCATGTGGCACGCTTGTCTTTTATTTCTGAATTGAGACAAAAGTTGAAAAGAAAGAGATAGATTGTGTTAAGAGAACAATGCAACAGACTAACAGCTTCTCAGTTTCTCCTTCAGCCCTGCAGCTTTGGTAACAGGAACCTAAATAAGTTCCTGTCTGTTTGGTCCATCAGCTGCACATGTGTCAGCTAGACACAGCCATGTTCAATTGACACCTAAACCACTGCCTCGTGTGCCACAGTGTCCCAAACACAAAAACACACACAAACAGACACCAAAAACTAATGTAACTGCCACAGTCTAACATGTTTACATTCACTTAAATGTCCAGTTTTACCTGGACAAAGACAATAAATTGACTTTTTCGAGTAAACCCACAGTCTGTGAGGTGGAAATATTGAGACAAGTAAAGTCCGGTTTATCTGATAGCCCAATATCGCATAGAATGTCTCAAAGGGCTTCACAGGCCCACATAATGACAACAACAGTTGCCGACCCAGTCCAGAACTCTTAAAGAAGACAAGGAAAAACTCCCCAAAAAACCTTAACATGAAGGAAAAAATGGTTGGGAGAGGCTATTCAAAGGGAGATTCTCTCTCCTCGAACGGCCAGGTGTGCAACATGTGGGACAAATCAATAACGTGGAAAGTCGGTAACCATGTAGGCAGGTAACATGGAGAAAAAATACACATGAGATCTGATTTAGTAAAAAAAATGTCATTTGCACACTGAGGTGGACAAAGTCCTTACACAAGTCCACAAAAATCCTGATGCAGGAATTCAATCTGGACAAGGGACGGGGTGAGGTGTGATGGCATGAGGTCCTGGTAGCCATGAGGCCGACACATATGAGGGCCGTCTGAAGTGGAACTAAGTTGGCCACATGGAAGATTAAGACCTAAACAACTTGGGGGATAGGCCCCTGGACTCACATGCGTTAAGGGGGCCCCGGAAACAGAATTAATGCAATGTGTGTGCAGAGGAAGATGAAAAAAAAGATAAAAACTGAGGGGGAGGGGAGAAATATTGAGCTCCATCCATGCTACACTACTTCCGACTGTCTAAAGGTGAGCTACCCCTAACCCAGACCTAGGCTAGTATATCACTCTTCTATACTCCAGAGACTGTGTTCACTTCCTGTGATAATGAGCACTTACTCACAGTAACAATGTAAGAAGAATAAGAAGGTTTTTAGAAGAAATTTAGAAATGATGAGACCGCCAGCCTCTGTGAGGGCTGCAGGCAGCTTGTTCCACAGGAAGGGAGCACGCTAAGGGAAGGCTCTATTTCAGAAGGATTCTTTGTCTTTACTCTTGGGATAAGAAGCAAGCCAGCCTGTAGAGCACACGAAGGAACGTATGGAGGGGTGAGGGTGGCAAAGTATAAAGGAGCCAGGCCACGCGATATCTTAGTAAGACCTTCAAATCTGCTTTGGTGCTGACAGGAAGCCAGTGTAGGGATGACAGGATTGGAGTGATGTGATCAGACGTACGGTATTTTGGGATTCGAGATGCTGGGTTTTGAACAAGATGTCAATAGTTACTTCACTCTGCTCTGTTATCAACAGTTCAGCTAACACGATACGTTTTTTGCTAACATGATACGTTTTTGGCTGCATGGAGTGACCCCCCCATCCAGGTGACGGGGTGCTTTTGGTCTACTTCGGTGGAAGGAGATCCCTCATGTTCACAATGTTTGGACTTTTTCTCTATTTGCGTGTTTTCCGTGCGTCTGCGTGGGTTTCCTCCACGTGCTGCAGCTTAGGTTAGGTGGATCACAAACATTGGTTCCAGTCCCCCCCCGTGGGCCCTGGGCAGAATAAGCGATCAAAGAGAATGGATCGTGGGTGGATGAGTGGCTTCTAAATTTGTTTGCTTAGTATTTGCGTAGTATTTATTTGCGTTTAACCGGTTTGACAAATTGAGCCATTATCGCTGTCTCAAAGTAAAAAACATAGCAGAAGAGAAGTCCTGGAGATGAAGTTAGGAACATAATCGGAGGAAAGTGTTAAACACAGAGAACAGAGTCAAGGAAAGAAAACAGAGGTTGCAGAGAGCCTGGAGGAATAAATGGAGACACTAAAGAGGAAGGAGATGGAAGTGGTCTTGCATGGCACTACAAGGTGGAGGCTGACAGGATTTATTAAGAGCAAAGAGGAAGAGAGAGCGAAATAGCAGAGGTCACATCTCAAACCCATTCACCCACAAGACATTCAACACGCTGACGTGTTAAACTGCCTCAGCTTCACACATTAATTGTGCGGGCTACACTCGCTCAGTAAATGCAACAGGAAATGATTATCGAGTGGCAAAAAGAACGCTCTTGATTAAACTCATCAGATCAGATACTGGGAAATATTTGAAGAGGATTCTCCAGGATAATGAAAGTCTCCCTGAAATTCAGTTTGTCCAGGGAAGAGGCTATTTTTTAACCCATTTTGATAACACTTGACGTGGTGCTGGTACTGTAATTAACCACTTTTACATTTTGACAAGGATGAATCTTCATTTTTTTTCTGGATTATCCGTAGCCATCCATATAAGCCACACCCACTTTCCCCCAAATAGATACACTGCTGTTTTGATTTTTTTTTTTTGGTGTCTCCTCCAACAACTTAAGGTCAATTGTCACAATTCTGTTCTCTCTTTCCTTTCCCTTGCCATTTGTTTACCTTCTCTTGTTATTATTTTGTTTATTTATTCTCCTTGGTGTTACCGATGTTGAGTGGGGAGTGGGGCTATTATCTCCTCTGCAATACATACATTCTCAATAATTTGAGAATCAAAGTAATTTAGGAACGCCATGACAGGAGAGTTCATTGTGGGAGGGGGTTTACGATTTTACAAGTGAGTTTTGCTTCTGTGTTGTCGTGAATTTGTCAACAATTAGACAACCGTCACCACAACATTTTAACAAATCACAAACAAATTCAGCACCAATTCACATTTTTCATTGTTGAAATTAAATAGAAATCTTATATTCCTCGGCTGGTCCATTTGCGTGACTGCTACGTGTTACTCTTACTTCATACAGCTCGGTCCTACTCTCCTTCCTGTTTGTGCATTTAGCGAGCCCGCCGCTTGTCTGCGTACGGCCACACCGGGTGCCTTCTGTGGTGAGATCATGCTTGGAGCTTTTCTGTCTTTATTTTGTTAGACGCCTGAATGGGCACACCTGCAGGTCTGCCAGGCTGCACTGCTGAAGGTGTTTCAGTTCAGCTGGCAAGCACAGTGTGCATACACTCTGTGTGGGTAAGTGTGTGTGGTGTGTACGTGTCCGCAGTGAATAACTGTCAGTCGGGCTGCCGTGTTGTTAGAGTAAATTCAACAGAAGATGCCAGATATAAAGGATGTGTGTGGATTCATGGCAATTCAGGCACATGTGGGTTAGCAAACATACACTGGAAGAAAATGAAAAAACAACAACAACAGGCAATTTTTCTTAAAGTTTTAATGATTTCTCAAGGCATCTGTATGCTTCAGGTTGAAGTGCATGTGGTGTCGAGCACATCATCAGGTTCATAGAGTCGATCTTTCCCCTGGGACTGCAAATATACTTTTGGTTGCTTCTGGTTTCCAATATAAATGAAGAGTTTGAATAGATATATCTTTCTTTCGCAGCACTCCCACCCCTCTAAAACCTCAATTTTATGGCTTGTGCCTACAGTCATCATCTACAGTGTCAAACTATGACACTGTACTGTAAATAAGGTTTTCCATATGTTTTGTATGTGGTGAGCACTATGCAGATACACACACACACACACACACACACAAACGTCATGGATTTGAAAAATAATGTAATCATCCAAATAAGTGATGGATGTATGGATCACAATAATCAATCAACAATAAAATCTCCATCATTGATGGCGATAGTTGTTGTTATCTTGTTGCATATTCAGCGTGTTGCCGTCTATTTCTTTCATGAATTTCCCCAAAAATGTCTGCCCGTTCCCCCAGCTGTTCTCTTTCTCGAACGGCCTCTGTTCACTTCAGCACTCAAGAGTCAAAGGGAGCGTAGAAAAATCACTGACAACCACCGAATGGACTTTGACATCAATTTGGGGCAGTCTTGACAGTGTCTGTTGACATGACAGGATGTTTTCATAGAGAACTGTTTCACTTCGTGGGTGCAGGCTTTGACACAAGTCCAACTGTGTTTAACACTAAAAGTAACTGTGGAGACGTTGTGGAAAACAGCAAACAAAAGCAATATCTTTATTTTAACAATAACTTTAATTAATAATTAGTCCAAAAAAAACAAAAAAAAAGGCTTTGGTCCAGATGGATTGATCAGACTTTGATCGTAGTTGGCTAACCGTGATATGATGACACATGATGTAGGAATGGATGTGCTGTAGCTGTGTGTGTAAACCTCTGATGTTTCGTCAAAGATGAGGAGAGACAGAGTTGGTGATTCAATAACTCTCTCAAATTTTGTACTGGACACCATTGCATGCTGGGAAATATACACGTATCATGGCAGACGCTGTATGTCATGTTCATATGTATGTGTGTGTATGTGTATGTCTTATTAGCTTATAGTATTAATTTAGAAATGCAAAATCAGTGTGTAGTTTCAAGACAGCAGGAAATGGATGTCGATTATTTACATCTGCAGCCAAAACCGATTTCCTTGTTCTCAGTAACGTAACAAACTGATTGGTTCTCCATTTTCTCCCTCGTAACCGTGCTCTTTCTTCCCATGCGTCACGCTCACAGGTTCTCAGTGGTGTTATGTTGTAAGTCCAGCATGCAACAATGGATGGAGGCATTCATTCATTCATTCAACGCACACACACCACCCTGTTTGAACTGTTTAGTAAATTTGCTTATGTAGTGGCACTAGAGTACATTCTGTTCTTTACCATGAAGCAACTCGATAATCCATAGCTGCAGGGAGCACCTATTACAGTATGCACAAATGCACCCCCACCCCTCGCATCCACACATTAGTATTGATTTCTCATGTTTTCAGGTCATAGTTATCAGGAAAGCTGGCACCAGCTCTACTTTACCCTGCCACATGTGCGGAACCTATTTCCAGCAAGACCCATTTAAGACAGAGAAGAGATCCCAACGGGAATAACAACACTTCTGCTGACACTGATACTAGGCGACTTCTAGCTCTATTACTAATTCTACTATGCATTGTCCTGGCACTAGACTCTATTTATACACAATGCAGAAAATGGAGCTTTGCTGGGTTGCATGTGTAATTCTCAGATGTCGAGGGAACCGGTTATGGGAAGTCGTGTTTATGTAAAGTGCCAATACAAAGTCAAACGTGATAATCTCACTCTCCGGTTACCGATTTGACATTATAAATATCCTTTATAACTTATGTTATATGTCCTTTTCTTTATTATGAGCTATCTTAAAGTAGATTGTTCCAAAAGCCTAACTGCGCGTCCATGTCATATATGATTTCTGGCCATTATTAAGGTCCTTCTGCTTACATAAAAAGCCCTTAATGGGCTCGGACAGAGCTATATCGCTAACTCCCTTGTTAACTATCTGCCCTCAAGAACACTGAGATAATCCACTGCTGGTTTATTGGACATTTCCAGCAACAACAGAAGGAAAATGGGGACGCAGCCTCTGTCAATTACGCCCCAAAGCTACGAAACACATAGATATCATGGGCGCAAGCTGGTTAAACACTTTTTAAAGAACACCTAAAACATATTTCTTTACTTCAGCCGATCATAGCACTCCATCTATACACTACTGTACCTCTGAGCTCTATGCTGTTTTTATCCTGTTCATTTTCTGTCTTTTAACCTCATTTTACGTTATTTTACTTTTTTTAATTCATTTTAGCTTAATTAGAATTTAATATGAATGATTTGAATGGGCTTTTGTGTTCATTTTATTCCATTTTATGTGAAGCACAGAATATATATATATATATAATTTCCTCATTGTTTAATTTCCTGTATCAAAGGGGGTATACAAATAAACTTATTATGAGTCTAATAAAACTGAACAAAGCACCGTCATCACCACCAGCACCATCCATTTTTAGCTCTTAAATCCATTAAGACAAAGTATAAAGAGTATCATTTGTACTTGATTGCATGGACACAAACCAATTTAGGATTTCCCCCCAGGTTCCCCGATGTGAACTCCCTGAAGTGAGTGGACCTGATCGCTGCTGTATTAAAGTGACAAAAAATGTCACAGCTCTTATAATCATGAAAGTTATAAAAAAACAAAACAACAAAAACCCCCACCAGATACTTCTGGTTGAAAGCAAAAACATGATTTTTACGGTGAGATGTTCTGTTTGCGGCAAAATGTTGTTGTATTTTCAATTTCAAAGTATATTTTGTTATGATGCATTTCTGTCATATTTACAGGGCAACATTGACTAAAAGTTAACTTAGTATGCTTTGACCTCAGGACATGTTATCGGAGACTGTATCCATTGACTTCCTGATTTTATGTTCTGTGTAGAAAACAGCGAGCGCGGACAGCCTGAGGTACGCTTTAATGAGATTCAGCGATGAAAATCTTCTCTCACCAGAAGCCACTGTCACAAGGAGAGTGAGATACAGCCTTCGAGGTATGCTCAAATTGGGGTGCATGTCAAGAATATTTTACTGCTATTATGCAATCAGCTATCTCTGGTGATGAGACGTGTTTTGGTACAATCACATTTGCAGCCTTTGTTTCCAGCTTCAGATTGATCTTTTGCCTCCATATCATACATATTTCGCTCCAGTCTGTGGCAGCCCTTATCCAGTCTCAATCCTCGTTCAGTGTTTCTCATCATGTCAGGGAGTACAGAAATCCATACGGCGCAGAAGCGTTCTGTACGGGAGCCTGTCTTGCAGTTGACTCAGTTTGCTACTTTCCTTCATGTGGGTCCTTTTGAGATTCCAATTATGCCATCATTTTCAGGGTAGTCTTGCATGTAAAGGAGGAGACAGAGACAGAGAGAGTTTGGAGAATTTGGTTGAAGCAGATGAAACAGCGACAGTGCGGAAGGCATGGCTCGAACAGACATGCCCGATTTACTGAAGTGTTTATCAAACCAGAAAATTGAAGTAACTGATCCTGTAAGGAACAGATGATCTTGTGGAGAGGTGTTGAAAGCGTACCTTTAACTTGCATTTTTGATTAGTGGCCTTTATGGGCTGAGTCTACCATGCAGGAAAGGCACCCTGAGGATTTGCGTGGTCATAAGCGGAGTTCTACGTATGCTGTTCATGAGCTTGGAGATATGAGGATGGTTGATAGATGGGCTCACAGTGATTTTTTTCTGAAGACCTTTTCCTGGGCACGACAATTCTGACTGAGTTCGGGTGTAAACCATGGTCCTGGGGGGTACACAGGACTCCTCACAAAAGCTGATGGAAGATGTCACAGAACTCGATGAGTTCTTGTGGGTCCAAGACTTACAGATTTAAATTTCTGCCTGTAGGTTTGGAGTAGGTGGACCAGTGGAACAATGATCAGAGGGACCGGAGGAGGGGAAATCTGGCCAGGTGAGGCGCTCTGTCTGGTGCAGATTCACTGACGTCAGAGTATTAAAAAGAGTGAATTCTGTTGAGTAACAGCAGTTTGTTCAGAGAATGAACATTAGCCAGGTTTATGCCTTTGTAGCCCTGTTGATAAAGCTGGACCAGAGCACCAACTGTGTCACCATCTGCATCTCTGGATTGTCCTGCAGACCACAGCAGCCCTGTCCAGCAATATGTCCAGAAATACTGTCCGAATTTTGCACTGGTAGCAAACACACTGAAGTAATTTGCCAGATGTCACGTAACTCCTGTCTGGAGTACTTGATAATATTTAGGTTACAATACACCAAAAAAAAAAGTCAGAACACAAAAAGTGCAAGACAGCATGGCGCTATCCTGGCACAATAAGAACGAGTTTATTTGTGGAATGATGCAAATTGCACAGTTGAGGTTGCATCTTTAATGCATCTGTCCGCCAGGAGGTAATTAGAAAAGAGAAAAGAAATCTGCGGAATCTTCTCTCGTGGTAGAGATCGGCGTGCCAAGGTGCTTTGCTGGTCGGTCTGCATCACTCTGCAGAACATCTGCTGTCACGCACAATTGTGCCTCTCTGATATATGACCGGTCTCGTGTATGTTGACTGCAGGGCGAGTTTCCATGGGCTTCAAAGTGATGGGCGGTGGGGGAGCTGTTAAGGTCAAGCAATTGAATATGAAAGGTTTATGTGTCAAAGAGTGTTGAGGGCGAGAAGACTGGCGAGTGATGGTTGCATTGTGTTTGCACAGCCTGGAGAAAAGAGAGAGAAAAGACGGCTATGAAGATGTGATGGTGAAGATCTTCATCCATTGTACCCAGTGTGTTTCTTGGTTAAACCGCTGCCTGGCTTCAAAAAGACAACGGTCATTCTTACAGACAATGTCAAATTGAGAAGAATGGAAAGGTAATCATTGGGTTTGTCAGAGCAGATCTTGTCGCAATAGAAAAACCAGGAAAAAATGAAGTTTGGTCGGAAAGGGGCAGGAAAAGGACGTCGGAAACATAGGAGCGCCAGTTTTATTTGCTACAAGCGGGGCCACGTTTGCTTCTGGCTGAATAGGTTGAGTGACTTCCGATAAAGCATCGTGGAGTACGATAGATGAAGTGGCCATGTTGATACTAGCGGCTGAAGGAAGGGCAGATGAAGTGGTGGAAGGATGCATATGTATTGGAGTTTTGGCCTGCAAACACAGGGATGATGGAGATGATGACGATAGGAGAAGTTGGAGTAGCGATGCCTTTCTCCTTGAGGGTTCATTTGAGCTGTGCTACAATGCAATCTGTAATGTAGAGCATATGGGCAGAATGCAAGCTGCATACTGAGGATGGAGCGCTAAAAGTGCACCGGGGAGAATCTCTACTAATGGAGCATCTGGGAGACATGCTGATGAGAACAAGGGGGGCAGCTGTGTTCTGGAACTGCTCCTTCGGCTTCCTTTATTGACGGGTCTTGTGGATTTATAGGGGAGGTCGGTGAGCGATTAGCTGTCGGATAGTCCTGGTTTTGAATATTTGAGAGCTGGTCGGCTCGGAATTGAGGCACGTGTGCATAAGAACACAAGCGGCTCTGTTATGAGGCTTCACTGAGAAATGACTGTGGAGGTTGAATGGTTGGAGGAGAGTCGTTGTTGATCGTTGTCTGTGTCCGAGGGATTGATCAACAACGCTTCATCCACTGTAAATTGGAATTGGTCGCCGACAATGTTTAAATTTGCCGGCCTTGTGATTAAGTTGTAATTGAGTTGGCCCCTGCTCCCAAACCTGAGCCAAATCATTAGCTTTATTTTAATGAGTTGCCAACAGCCCCAAAGTTCTTGCCATTACAGAAAGATGCTTCTATTTGTATCTGCTTATTAATGTAGAAGTACAGTTGTTCCACTCATCAAACCTGGCGAGTGCATCTTTACGGAAGAACATTTGTTTAATTGCAGATTGCTTTTCGTTTTACCGATTTCTGGAGATCTTGTCATTTCTTGTGGTAGCAAAATCCAAACTTTTCTTCTTCTCTTTGCAGCCTCTCCACATGGCCTGTTTCTTGGGCAGACGCCACCAAGTGCAAAAGTTAATAAACTATTGAGAGGGCAAACATGAGCGCGGAGGATTGGCAGTGGCCAATCTTTCTTCATTTTTTATTTTTTTATTTTCTTGTGATATTTTCTTGGAGTTGTAGACCTATTGCCTGGTTTGATTGCATTGTCACTAACCCCGAGGGGAGTTGTTAACTCTTCGCACAAAGAATGAGCTCCCAGGGCCCTGTGGGTAGGAAGGGCTGCTGCTGGTGCGGGTGAAAAAAAGCTTAGGGAGGCAGAAATACCCGAGCACAGTTTTGTGTTTGTTTGTTTGTATGTGAAGCTGCGTTCAAGCATGTTATCTGGAGAGATCAGTGTGTATGTGCGTATGGACAGTGCAGAAACTGTGTGTGTGACTATGAATATACAACGCGTGTGTGTCAGGGAAAGAGAAGAAGTCGTATCTGTGTTCTCTGCGTCTGCACTCTGTTGCTGTTGGATGAAACAACACTGGTTTGTAGGATCTCTTTGGAGTGGATCTCCATTCATTTCTGTCAAAACCCTCAATGCAAAAAGAGTGAACTCAGCTCTGTCAGAACTGGAAAACATGACAGAGGGAAGCAGATACATTAACTTGGCCCACCCGGATAGCACACTGACATCTTTTGTTTTTCAAAAATAACTCTTGGTAAGGAAATGTTTAAATCTACAAACTAACAAAACAAGCATTATGATACTGAACATAATAAAATAAGCTAATCTGCTATGTGGTGCAATAATAAGAGCCCAATGCTGGGGTGATGAGCAACAAATGACACAATCATCTGCATCCTGTGGTTGAAAAGTCGATGTTGTCTATGTTTTGGTGTGCAGCTTCAGTTGTTCTCCTTTGTTAAAATTGTATAAAATGTTAAGAAAGGATAAATGAATAAATGGACTGGAATTGTTGTTGGAATTGGCACGTGACTGAGTTCCTCTGGGATCACGTGGGCTTCAGGCTCGTAATGAACGGCGGTGGCAATTATAGCAGCACCAACACACGAACATGCAACAGCTGCTAGAAAGCAGAACAACACACACGTCGTCCTGCATAGACAATCACTCTTCCGCACACCAACATATGTGGTCATGCGCTGCTGATACGGTCCTGCGGGATGCTGTAATCAGTGTTAAGGGCTGTGGAGCATGTCAAAACACTCAGAAGTAAAATCTCAATCACAGAATGGGACCCATCGGTGCAGGGAGGAGGAGAGGAAGAGCGGCAAGATTACCGGCGATGCAAAAACCGAAAGGAGGAATTCAAGGCAGATTTAAATGTCACAGCTGGGTGGCATGTCACCCACGATTTAACCAGAACAGGTCCTTGTTGCTGCACCTCTGGGATGTTATAGCACCAAATCAGAGGGAAAATCTTCCTTTACACATAAAGGGAAGCCTATTGGATTACAATGAATGCCATTTTTTAGCAATGTTGTCTTTTCCCCACCGGTTTGGCTCAGTAGCAGTATTAGTGTTGGTGACTCGGGTCCATTAACCGGCTACACGGCTCTGAGAAGTAAACCATTACTGTCTCCTTCTATTTCATCTCCCCCACACTCCTGGGAGACACTGGGGAGCAGCGAGGATCATCCTGTGACCACAGTCTGCCGCCCACACTCATCCAGAGATCAGCTGACTGATACTGATATTATTACAGCCATTACTGCACAATCACAATGAAGTTGAACTGATTATGTGTTTGTTGCTTTGTTGTTTGTAATGAACGACGTATTGATGATATTGCTGCATAAAGGTGAAACATATAATGGCATAGTAGCATTTATTATACAGTATATTGTTGTAATGTTATTCATGTTTATCGCCAATGCCCTCATTCATGTACTGTACTTATGAGCAAATCTGCGCTATTTGTAGGATTCATCCAATTTGTTCATACTGGAAAATGTTTGCAGGTATGCATGTCCTCCTCTGGGGATCGCCTTTGCTCGATCACGTGAGACTGTTCATCTCAGTTCTTTCCTTTGAGAACCTGGGAAATGTTAGATCTACCATCAGTCCAGTGACAGCAGTTGTAGTTAGAATGCGGAGATGGATGAACCACGCTCCACCGCTGAAACTGGTCAGTTACTCCGAGAATAAGCACAGCATGCCAAGTAGCAGATAAATGTGGATGTATCTAAAGTCTAAAACCTTTCAAAACTCCCAAGTAACTAGATATAATTGTCAGGCAGCCTTCCTCTCTCCATCTACTCTGCCTCCTACTTTCTCATGCTGACACAGGCCTGTTCAGACTGAGGCCGCCACCTCCACCTACTGCAGTCACATCTATGAGCACAGCAAAGACTACCAGGGCCTCAGTGGTGGTCCTGTTAATCCAGGACAGATTGTGTGGTCTCAGAGAGGGGAAGGCTGGAAGCAGAGAAGCGGCTGAGAGATGTAAAGGTACCTCCTGAATAAGACATTTTGACAGCAGTGTTCATCCCTGCCAAGTGCTGAGCGAATGCATAATTTAAGTGGAACTTTCCCACTTTGTAATGTATTCTCATTTGTTATGTTTGTCAGTACTTGGAAAAATACTTCAGATTTGTAAATGTTGCTGAAATGCCCTGGTGAAAACGAGCCTGGGCTATCATGTGCTATACACCGTGATAAAGCTACCATGACTTCAAATCAATAAAGTCGAATGGACTAACAGTTAAATAAATGTATTGGCAAGAAAAGGCCAAGTTTTCCACTGCAGCAAATATGATGTCTGCGATTGTTCCCACTGCACTGTGGCATAATTTTCCTGCAGCTTATTGTATTTGTCTCTTTTTCATCTCATCCCAATAAAGTTTCTCTCATACTTGATCAACTTAATGACACATTTTGATGTAAATATATTTATCCCATTACATTATTATTCTGGTAGGAACAAGTCCTAAAAAAACAAACACCCAAATGTACTAAACAAACTAAACAATGATAAATAAGAGGAAATTTTTCCATTGCAGCTATGTCCAACTTGTCTCAATGTCTTTTTCTATTTGAAAGTTGACCTTTTTCTCGCTCGCATCATTCACTTCTACTGTATTTCACAATATACTATATATTAACTCACATTTTCTGTGACATATTTCAATAATAAATGTACATACTGGGATTTAAATTGAATTATATTAGAAAATATACAGGTTTATGTCTATCTATCATTGAAAACTCAGCCAACACTGTACCGTAAGACAAAATACACAGCAACAGTCGGGATCACAGATTGCAACTAATTGCACGTGAGACTGTTTTCTTACCTACAATTGCACTCTGTAGATGAGGGAGGCTGAATATCTGGCACTGGATCATCATCCTGCGTCAGTCCAAGAATGAGGAGGCGGGAGCGTCATTTACAATCTGTTCATTTAGTGTGGAAAGCTGCAGTATACATGCAAACCGCAGCTGTGTTTATGTAATTCAACTTTATGGCATGTCTACATCAAAAGCAGCCATACATCCCATCGCATTGCACTCGTGACATTGTTCGGTGCTCCCGCACCACATGTTGCTGTTCTTTTTGTGCTACAAGCTGCTGCTCCTGTCTCATCAGCATCACTGAGCAGCGGCTTCAAACATACAAGCCTAAGGCATAAATCAAGGACTTCTTTAACTGATTGCAGCAGATCTGGGAGTATGCAGTGAGCAGATTTTTATTCAGTAATTACGGAATGAGCTGCACTGAAAGGCTGTTGAGTTTTTAATGTTTGTTTTTCTGTTTTTTTCAGCAGCAGGATGTCTCGCTCTGGATACACAGTTTGTTCCACGCAGTGGCTCAAACGAGCGACATGTGTGGTGAAGACATGCTTCACGAGTTGTAGATTCCCTCATCCTTTGTTTTTCTTTCATTATTTCTCCTCATTGATCAAATGTTTCTGTAGTGTGTTTTGTTTTCACATTGTTGATTGCGACATCACTCATCACCGCTGCCTCTACCTTGTCTGCAGCATCTGATGTCCTTTTAATACAATTAAGCTGCAAATCAGACCTATTTTGTGTCCTTGCACTCTCCTTATTTGTTTCATTACAGCAATATTTCTTTCCTTCCTTCCTTGAGACAAAGATAAATTCAATACTTATCTTCAGAGTTTATGTTTATAGCCATGATTTGAGTACTGGGAAGAGGTACTGATCTACAACACAATGCCTCATTCGTGGTTGTAATTATCCACAAGAAAGCATAGAAGTAGCAGACTAAGCCGCTGATGTTTTACTTTTAAGGAGCAAAACATATTTGGCACAGAGGAAACATTTCAACATCCAACATGTAACCTCTCAAAAGCCTTTTTACCTCAGTCTGAAGTAATGGGCTGCACAAAAAAATACCCATTCTCACATTAAGAGGATCACTTAGAGCTACCTCTAAAGTATGACAATATCAACATGGCTGGCGGTAGATTAAAATGTTTATGAGGCTCGTTCGCCACATTCCCCTCTGCCGAGATGGACGAGTATCCATATGTAAATGCACGGTGCTCTGGTCCCTCTCCGTCGCAATAAACTTGATTAAAGTTCTGTAGCGAGCTTCTGCTGAGGGATTACCCAAGTTCAGTGCAATTTTACATGACAACAGATGAACGATCTCACTCACTGGTAGCAATCCACAACTCTGGAAAATTCATCACGCCGGCTGAATATAGACATCCATACCAAACAGAGAGAGGCAAGGTTACAGTAGCTGGTGCTTTCAATCACGTGGGGGAGGGGGCCGTTTCTGCCTCTATTTTTCCTCATCGCTCAGATGCAAATAAAAAACATCCATCATGTGTGTGACAGCCCTCAGCAGATAACTAACTGCCAGCATAATTATTACTCTGCAAAGTCCTGGACATTTTTAAGGCCTGCTGCTGATAAGCCTTCTGGTCACTTTTTACAGGGTTTATCATATCACTTCAACAGATAGATAGATAGATAGATGGATAGATGGATAGATGGATAGATAGATAGATAGATAGATAGATAGATAGATAGATAGATAGATAGATGGATAGACAGATAGATAGATAGATAGATAGATAGAAATTGAAATCAATAAAAAAAATCATGTATGCTTACTGAGTAACTGCATTTTAGTATTATACAATTGTACTGCAATTTTCAGTACATTGACATTATTGACATTTTTTCTAAAACAGATCATTATCTATCTATCTATCTATCTATCTATCTATCTATCTATCTATCTATCTATCTAGCATGCAGACCCAGCTTGATACACTTATGCATTCGATGATGATGATGATGATGAAATTCTGCTCATATAATCCCCTAACGTTTTTTCTTTCCTTATAAGTGCTCGGTCTCTGTCTTGCTGCATGCAACACTGCCATCTCCTAACTCCTAACTGATTTAATTGACCTCAGAGCAGTTTGTAATAATTAGTACAACTCTTACTACTTATGCTCATTTAGGCACAATGAAGTGTAGGGAAGGCCCACCAGGACACACGGGTATGCGGAATGATGGAATGGTTCATCAGCTCCTTCATGTACATTTTGTACGTGGGAGCGTTTTCTCTGCTGTGTGAACCTCATGTTCTTTTATATCCTAACTTAACACCGTGAACTTGAAAGCGTATTTTGTGGATTTAAATGTACATTTACGGATTTTGGCAGATGCTTTTATCCAAAGCGACTTACAAGTAAGAAGCAATACAAGCAATTTGCTTCTTCGAGGAATTTAAATACAAAGTGCACGGAAATCATGACTATTTTTGTGGGTTTTTTATTTTTTTGTTTGTTTGTTTTGTTTTTCGATAAAGTAGATGCTTTTCGAGTGTTTTTAATGAATGAGCTGTGCGAATAGCAGTTGGAAGATTAGTCACGGCAAAATGTCTATTTACATTTTCGACTCTTTGTTTTACTGTAATTGTTGTTTTCATGTTTTTTACGGCATTTACAAATAAAATTGCACGTATGAATGAACATGAATTTCCCGTGAATATAAATATTATTCTACGGATAAACAAAAAAAAGGATTATCTGCTTTGTATGCCCCCTCCTCCCACACTTCTACCCCCAGGCTGTGTCTTATTTCTGAACATTATTAGTGAGTGTACACGGAGGAATCTAGAAGTTTCTCTGTGTTCTCCATCTCCCTGGGAAATCTCACAGGGACCAATCAGTGGCTCCGTAATCCTGCCTTCTAATGTCAGCTTCTGTCCTCTCTTAGCAATTCCATTATTCCAAAGCATCTAGAAGGACAGAATTTCATTGTTGTCGTTTTTTTTTCAGAGTTTGAAATAACCCAAGCTTCAACTATTTCTCTTGTATTTTCCCAAGCATTTTTGTTACAAATAATCCCATCATGTCACCATGACATCACAGGTCAATCCACCATCTCTGCTGCTGATTAAAGTTCATACATAATATTCATGTGCAGTTAAAGTAAATCTACATCAAAGGTCTCCATTCCTCCACAGGGATGCACTTCCACTAGTTAAGGACACTAACAGTTCTTATCCAGTGGACAGTCTTGGTTATGATCTTTAATCCAGTGTATCTGGAAGTCCCCTTAATCATGTGGGTTTATTTTATTATTTTTTTTTTTTTTATAGAAATCATATACAAAAAGCCTCCCATCGGGTCAGCTTGGTGAAATGGATCGCGGAGATGCTGTCGGTATATTTACTGTATAAAAATGACTGGACAGCTTGCAGCTGACCCAGAGACTCTGCTTATCCCAAACACTAGAAACAGAAACGTTTCCTGGAGACCTGTGTTGGCTCCAGATGGTGTAATGCATCAGATGGTAGCCTGCTCTGACGCAGCTGTTTCTGTGTTTTGCCCACGTCCATCTTCTTCTATTTATTTCAGATTGTAAAGCCAGCTTCCAGTCGTGTGGCGGACAGGCCTTTTTAATGAAGGGAAATGGAATGGTTAAATAAGCGTGGATAAACTAGAATGAGACTCAGAGCCCTGAGTTTGAACCCTGCCAAATGAATGTAAACAGTAACCGAAACGTACAAGCGTGCAATTGAGGTGTTTGTATCTCTTCGCCTGCATTAGGGCCGAATGACACAGGAAATGGAAAATGCGGTGCTCCGCGGCATCTCTGTGGATCCAACATACATTGGATGTTGCAGCTGGTACAAAAAAAAGATTTATATCTTTGCAATTGAAAAAAGACAGTAATTTTCTGTGTTCTATCAGAGTGAGGACACACACACACCAGGGAAATTATTTCCTCCTAATTGTGACTTGGACAGTTTAATCCTGTCATAAAAAGAACCCCTGAGAACTGTCGAGGAGAGAGAACATTTTTATTGAATAATGCCATCTGATATCTGAGTATAAGCTGGACAAATACACACAAACTGCTGTTGGAGAGCTTTTTGGTTACGGCTTTATGCAGGGAGATTGAAATAAAATAATTGGGGACTTGAGCCTACAGGCGGTGCTGTGTAGAATATGAAAGATATTCATTTCAAAATGAAGTCAACTCATTACCAGAAGAAAGTTATTTCAAAAATTTATTAAAAAAAAAAAAGAAAAAAAAAAAAAAGAGGACATTTCTGGGTGCACAATACAGCTCAATTATCTGCTGAATAAATCAATATTACAGCAGTTGTTTGTTTTTAAAAATGAAGCCATGTTCTTCTTCTTCTGGACGAGCTGTTAGGGTGGCGGTTTACAAAGATATTGAAACGTAAAGAAGGAGTTTCCGTGCACAGAGCAGATGTTTTATCCATGACCTGAATATTTCCAAATAGCATAGCCCATCTTTCCTCAGGCACCTTCATGTCACATCATTGCAGCGAGAACAAAAGTCCTTGTAAAGTTATGTATTTGCTGTCACTGACAGGATGTGATCAATCTAGTTCACATATTTCTGCTATCAGACGAGGTACGGCAGCACTCTATGCAGCTATAAAGGTTTTACATCACAAAAGCACTCATTAGAACTCATAGATCTGCCAAGGCTGAAATAAAATTTGTATTTATTGCTCTTAACACTTCTTCCTCTGCAGAGGGCTTAGCCTAAAAATGTGTAAACACAACCAATCTTACCGGTGGTTAGAGATCAATTAAAACATGCCTTCCAACTTTAAATGACAGGAAAGATGAATGTGTCACTTTATGACTCACGGCATCAATAATTGTGCACTGTTATTACTCACTTACTTAAATCACCATTCCCTCCCTCCTGGCCTCACTGATGAAGAAAACGTTTTACCACTCCATTCTATTTTGGCTAATATTATTTTTCAGGGGTGAAATATGCACTATTTAATTGGAATGAATAACGGGACATTATGTGCTATAAATGGAGAGCTAACTAATTACCCTCTCCTCTGGGTGCTGCTTGTGGTCTGAGGGGGCAATGCATCGTCTTTACCACCTACTGAGGCCTACCATGAGGGGTAAATGGCTCCAAATTAGGCCAGTTTATACAGGGATGTATTTGACAACAACCACATTCTGCACCCAGACAATTCTTTTTTTTTCTTTGCCAAGATTTTATTCGTATGAATATTAATTTTTCATTAATATTTCATTGACCATTTCATTTATAGCTGCGCCACATTTCAGGTTGATTGTGACTCATGATGGGGAAACCGGTGTACACACGTTTTTTGATGTGAATCCTACGTACAGATCATCTGGAACTCACTACGGACTCCAATAAGGATTGAATCAATTTCCTTGGGTGTAAAAAAACGAGTGAAAACTACATCCAGACCTCTACAGGAAACAGGCAGACAGAAAGACTATCTTCAGAGAAGACAATTTCCATCTCAAGGCCCACATAAAGAGCTTGTCCATCATCCGGTTCAAAAGGTTCTGCAGCAATGACAGCTCACACAGCACAAAGACCACCAATTTCACCAGCAGATTCCCTAAACAGATAAGTTGTAAAGGTTTCACTGATGATCCCCTCTGCTGCATCAAATACCCATCGCTCGGTTCGGTATTCTGGAACATCATTAAAGAAACATTGGAATATTATTGCAGGATACCAAAAAACTGAATCATTGCTTTTAGAGACTCGTCTTCACTGCTGCACTAACCACTAACCTCAGGGACGTGCTGGTAAAATTGACTATTCTCCCTCCAGTCTCACCTCCTGACATCCTCGCTCTCCTAGCCGTCAATTAAAAATGCACTAGCTGCGCCTAGTGCACGTTCACACACACACACACACACACGTAAATCTTTGCAACCATCCCTGCAACACTCCCATCAGTGGTGTGATCACCTGTAGTTCCACTTCAGACTCTGTCAGGCCACTCCGATACACAGGCGTTGAACATTAACACTCTTTAATTGTTTCTATTAACTTCATAAAAGGCCAGTTAAAAATAACCTCAAGTTAAAGCAAATCCATACAAATTGACATTTGATTATATTTTATTATTACTGGTATTTTCCTTTTGTTTTCCTTGTTAATGGAGGTGCAGGATGAAAGTGATGACTTTGTGCTGGGTGACTCATGTCCTGTCTGTACATCTCATTGTCTAACTGACTGGAACCCGCAGAGACACAGGAATACACCCTGACCTGAGGATGCTGGACTAGACTTTAAAATGGACTTTTCTAAACATGAGGCTTGATAGTCAACACTACTTTTCATGACAAATTGTTGCTATCAACAATGTGTTACAGTGATAAACTAATGATGTTTTACGATGTTAAACTTGTGCACAATCCTGTTTGAGAGTTCATATTTTTTATATTTTACACCCACAGCACACCAAGGAGAGGTTTGTTTATTGGGGCTAATCCCAGCAGTCATTGGGCAACCAAGGGGCAACCATTGGCACACCCTGGACATCACGGTCCATCATAGGACGTAGAGACAGTGGACTCAATCACACTTCAACACACTCCTAGGGGCAAGTCCACACAGAAAGGATCATGGTCGGCCCGGGACTCGGACCCTTGACCTTCTTGCTGTGAGGCAACAATGGTTAACCATCACGCCTCAAATTTTCTGTGACTCATCAATACAAAACTCAAGCTGCAAAAATTAATTATACAGAATAAAATGGAAGGCGCATGTATGCTATTGTCATACTGACAATCATATGCACTTATACTCATGCATACATACTGTATTAGTGTGTATAGTGTTTATAGTGTACATCACTACAGTTAATGCTCTATACACCTTAGCTTTCCCTTCAATTATATATTACATATCTCATTGCACTTTACTACTTCTTTGCACTCTGGTTAGACGCTAACTGCATTTTGTTGCAGTCAGTACAGGAAGCCTGTGCAGTGACAATAAAGTGAATCTAATCTAATCTAATCTAATCTAATCTAATATAATCTCATCTAATATGATCTGATCTGATCTGATCTGATCTAATATCATTTGTTCTGATCTAATGTAATATTTCCGAGTTAGCACCTCATAGCACAGCAGACCATTTATTTTCTAACTCTTTCGCAACAGTTACTTATATGGTCACTCCTCACGCAAGACAAACGTGGCGCCCGTTCTTCCTCATGTATGGCTGCATCATTTGGTGACATTAATGCGTACAGAGGTATCTAGACTGAGTCTGGCTCCTCTCCTTTTTTATTTCAGGCCTACGGAGGGATTTCTGCAGCCAGTGTAGCCCAAGGCGTGCTTTCAGCAGGCTTTGGACTCAGACTTTGAAGCATGCTGTGAGGGCCTGACCATGGCACGATTCTGGATGCGTGTGTGTGTGTGAATCGCGAACGTGCTTCTGCATGTTAATGCAAATACAAATCCCTAAATGTTTGTCAAGTGCTTTTTCTAAAGCGCACCGTGTCGTATGTTCTTGTCAAAGTTGTCTCCAACTGAAGTCCACTGAGCATTGTTCATCTCCAGGATGTCTTGCATTTGTCTGTCTGAAAGATGGTGATTTTCCTCAGAGAACGGGATAGACGCTCAGTGAAAGCAATCACAGTCAACAACATGCTTAAGTCTCTGGGGACCGACATTGAATGCAGTAGCTGAACCCAAGCGACCTAGTTTAAGTCAACATGTATACCACCTGTCTCCTCTCCTCAGCCTCCCCTCTCAGTGTTCTTTGGAAAAAACTTCATTCAGTAAAGACAACAGGCCACACGTTACATCCGCATAAAGTCACAGTCGGTTTATCTTTGGCCGCATTGCAGGTGGCAGCCAATCACAATGAACATGTTAATAAGGCGATGCATAATCAGTTGGACCCTGGCCTGAGGAAAGCCTAAATTTACAGCAGGAAAGTTTGTAGTTTTAAAATGAGGCAGTGAGGGATAACTCCTGGGTAGAAATGCAGCAACGCTAAAGACAAAATGGTTTGCAGAACGTGTCAAAAAGCATCAAGTCAAGTTTATTTCATTTCAAGTTTATTTGTAGAGCCAAATATTGCACACAATGGCCCTCATTCATCAACCGTTCGTGCACACAAATTTTATTGTACTTTATGCATATGAGCAAATTCGTGCAATTTAGTCCAACAAGGGTGCCTCGTAAATCTGGGTAAATCGTAAATGCTGAGTTTTGGTTGAAATGCTGCCTAGTTAGACAGCTGACAGCACTGACAGGACAAACATTGATCCAAGGGTTTATTTGTGAACTTGCTGGTGTGAGTTCTGGACTAGACTAATTGTTGAAAAGTGTATTTGAAACAGTATTTAGTATGAATCACGTCGAAACCAATGACCAGTCTGTATATTAGTCTTTGCAACGTGGTTCCTTCCTCTTGCGAGCCACAGAGATGCAACCAGACACGTCCACGTGCCGAGGACGCACACTTAGTTTGATTTCTTCACAGAGAATTGAGGAAAATATACGAGTTGAGCTAAAAATACAAAAGAACAACAGCCTCTGAGTTTTTTCCTTCAGCAGGCATTCAGCGTGCCGCCCCGCAGTCTTTGTCACAGAAAGTTCCTGCCTGATGGTTCATCAGCTGCAGCTGCAGCACCATGTGCCACAATGTCTCAAATACACAAAACTCATTTTCATTTAACCATTTCACTCCATTCTTATTACAAAAATCCAAAAAAGTCATATAAACGCCACACTTAGAATAAAACTATAATTCAGTGATGTAATCTTGTAACCGAGGCGTTTAAAACTCTTCAAACACAGACTCTTCAAACTGGAGACACGTGTTCTACTTTTACAATTTCCCAGGTTCCCACAGTGAGTTTATGAGCAGGTTTCCCGTCACATCAGCCTTTGTCCAAATGCCATCGTCCTCCTCACCAACACCTGGGGTGTATGTAGGGTAGAACGGCATACCTGCAACAAATAATCACGAGCGGCACCAGAACGCCCTCTCCTGTTCAGCAGCCAATTATGATGGAGGAAAAGAAACTCGTCAGTCAACGCACACAATTCCAAACACGCCCGAGCTATTTTGAAAAACATCCACACAATAATGCGTCTTGTGGCTGCTACAATCCGACCTAGATTTTGCACCCAGATATTCGTCCTTTATTTGACAAGGAAGGTCCAATTCTATTTTCATAGACCGGTGTGCTGCAGCAAAGCACGGTCAGGCGTGGTCAGGTGCACCTTGGCGTGCTGCACTGGGGGAGTGGCCATGGAGTTTTTTGGTATTTCGGTGACAGAGTACAGCCGCACACCTGTCAGCTATGTGTTTTTTATTATGAAATCATTATCTTACATGCGTACAGGTATATTTTTTAAAGGATTTTCTAGCACTGAACACATCAACTGCTCAGACCAGCAGGAGACCATGTGACTACAACGATCTATCACTCATTAAGTTATTCCTCATACACTTCCTACAGTTTCCCTGCAGGACTTGGAAAGCAGGACACCTATCCCATGGGTTTCCCTGTGCTGTCTTTAATGTTGTGTCTTACTCCATAGGGACACGGATGACAGGAAAACACCATCTCCTTATCAGCTGAGTAACACAACGGACACCTGTGCAGACTGCAGATGGTCTTTGAGAGTTTCTTCCTGTGGTTTCTACCTCAGCAGCCAGTCTTCAGAGAGCGCACAAAGAGGGTGAAGACTTTAGATGAGCTCTCCAGGATGACTTATTTCACTCATCCACAATGATCTGATATACAGTAATTGGCTCAATTATGACTTGGAACACTGGACACGCCCCCCACTGTTAAAAGAGCAGACTGCAGATTTAATCTCTCCTTGATCAGCGCTAAATACCTCCATTTGTGTTGGTTAATATCAAGCATGTCAACATTAAAAGTGTTTCTGCCAGATTCTCAAATTTCCTGTGCAGCCACTGACATAATAATTCATAATTCCACATTCAAATTTCACGTCACCACTTGACCTCAAATTGCTACAGGAGAAGCAGTCCTGATTAAAGCTGAACCACAGGGTGACAGAGAGGTCAGACAGCAGCGATGGTGTTGTGACCCCAAAGTCTGAGGGGTTAATTTTCAGAGAAACGCTTTAAGATAAGATAAGACAAGAGGTAAGAGAATCCTTTGTTTCTTTGGGGGAGGTTTTGGTGAAACGGCGGCATTTTTTGAAAATTTGACATCGTACAAAACAAACGACAAGCGTGTAGTTTCACAGACGTATTTCCTGATCGGACAAAGTGGTTGCAGAGTTGTTGTTGTTTTTTTTTTGCCACACTAAAAGTTCAATTGCTGGTGTAAAGGTTCCATTATAACGCAAAAAATCTATTTTTAGAACTGTCCGTAAGGCAAACATCATTCACATATTCACAGCAGGCGTTAAGAAAAGATGCAATGACTTACTGAATGTGCAAAAATGTACACAACGTGCAAATATCTCGACATGCGTAATTCCGTCATATCTAACTAACAGTCATTGAATGTTAAATATGCGTATGTATGATGTAAATGTATTGACTGCTGAAATATGACAAAACGCTAATCTCATTTGTTTGCAGCTTATTTATGTATTGTTATTATGGGCCTTATTTACTATTACTATTTATTACATAAAAGTTTAAATCGACCGTGAGCGTTACAATGTACAATATTTAGCAGTAGTGAGTGCTTTATTTAATCTCAGTGAACTGTGACGTTAAGCAAACCCCCGCTGTTCAAGTGGAGGTAATCACCAGAGCAGGAGGGGGGTGGGGGTGGGGCACTGACGGCAAAAAAGGAAACACGGTCGATTTAAAAACAGCGAGAGACGCGCTATTTTAATGATGTAAAAAAACAAAGAACAACAAACAAACCTTTCACCTACTACATTGTTTTGTTGCCTGAGAGGAGAACTCCATGTTTGTTATTCTGACAGACGTGGAATTGGTGTGATGTCATTGTGTAATTTATAACTTTTGAACTGATGACACAGTATACTTTCATAATATTCATACCATATAATGAAGCCACAGCAAAGCTTGTTCAATACAAAACAAGAATTCACACACACACTGCAGCCTCCATTCAGCAGATTTGCCTTCTATGAGTTATAGCAGCTGTTGTGACCCCACCAGGATCCTGCTGTTCAGTCAAAACTGTTTATCCAGAACCAGAATCTCTACCATTAAATCTGACTCAGCCAATATTAAAAACAAAACCACAAACCATACCACTATTTAGCGCTTATCCAATAAAAGTAGTTCCACTTCTTGAATGCGTCGCTGCTTCTCTGGTGTTACTGTGACTTCAACCTCCAATTTTTTAACATCAAAAACAGCAAAAAAAAAGAAGAAAAAAAAAAACACAAAATGAAAATAGTCTGTGTTAGATTCACCACATCCACATGAATGCTGAAAATGTGAGTATATTTTCCTCCTTTCTCTCAATGTATTGCTGGTAAATATCGAGGTCAGGCTGGTTGGTTTGACATTAATTCCATGCCAAATGCCACCATTATATTTGAGAGCTGAGATTCTCTCCTCTCACTCAAATTTGTACTACATGCGCACAAAAATGCTTGGAAACAGCCTCGGCACGCATAACTTCGGCCGAGCACTTTCACAAGTCTGCGTTGCTCACTTCCACTCCGGCGGCATGGTGGAGTAGTGGTTAATGCTTTTGCCTCACAGCAAAGAGTTTTGAGTTTGCATGTTCTCCCCGTGTCCGTGTGGGTTTCCTCTGGGTGCTCCTGTTTCCCCCACCCACAAAAACATGTACGTTAGACTAATCAGTCCTGCCGTTGTCCGTGACCAAGGCAATGTAGAAGATATGTTGTGTGTGTGTGTGTGTGTGTGTGTGCTGCCCACTGCTCCACATAGAGGATGTGTAAAAGTGCAGGGAATTAATTTCCCTACGGGGATCAATAAAGTACCCTCTCCTTCTTTCTTCCAAATCTCTATCTGCTTGCTCTCAAATAGGCAAATACATACATAGAATAACTGCCAAAGTCAAGAGTACATATTTTAAAATGTATGAGCTTTTTTCGTGTGCTCACACCACATAGCTGAGAAACACATGAACCCATCAAGAAAATGTTTGTTAGCATGGCCTTGACATATGGTTGAGTTTTTGGGTAAGTGGGAGACAGCAGCATGGGGTTGGCAGGAGAGTGTCATCTCTGCTGTTCTGACTGTAGCAGGATAAAGTCGGTATGACTTACTCATGGGTCCAAAGTGTCATGCTTCTACTGCTCCTGTTGTCTGAGATCTTTATATCTCTTGTGCAGGAAGTGATACATTTGTGAGGGTGCAGGATTCATCTAAAGAGGGATTTCCGGTAGATTCCCCGATGATAAGAAAGAAGATAAAGTCACCATGAAGGAGAGAGATGGTGACACATCTAGGGGGTGATGTGAATCCCCGTAAATAGCAATGGCCACCTGGACTAGTTAGATGAATCAGTCCGGCCTGATCCGGTCCAGAGGACAGCACGTACACCTGTCAGGAACTAGCATACAGGGCCATAATACTGCTACGACAAAGACAATGGTTTCTATGACAACAGCCTTATTAGCCTTGGCCTTTGCTGTATCCATGTTTAAATCTCTCGTTAAAATCTTTAAACCTATCAATGTGAAACGTACAATACTGGCAAGACATTCTGGAGAGTACTTAGAGCGAACTGTATTAATGGACAATCATCCTGATTGGTTGACTGGTGGAAAGTTAAATTCTGCCTCAGAAGATGAGATTTTTCTTGGTGGATGAATTAGTTCATCACAGACATAACGGCTCTGTCCTGACCATTAAAACTGATTAGATTGCTTTGGCACAGGCCGCGTTCATTTTGATTTTAGTAATAACCATCTTGTCAAATTGCTGATAGTGTCAGAGGTTGACACCATCAACCATTCGGCAACCATTTCTGCCAGGGACGGTCCCCTAGTCTTTATCCAGCCAAGGACAAACTACCAGGCAGCAGCACTACTGACCCATCACAGCTTGGGTAACCCTAAAGCAAACTGTGTCTGTGCTGTGGAGGGCAGCAAGACTGACAAGATGAGGGTGCTGATGCAAACTGTACAGAACTACCATTTGGCCAATAATATTTAATATTTCATATTATTGTGGAGGGTTGAATTGAGGCCAGCTGGACTTGGTTGGAGATACTTTAAGACATTTCGGCTCTCATCCAGTTCTAAGGTCTTTATTTCTACCTGACTGGCCCAGGACTGAGTTCCAGCACTGGGACACAATATATAAAGTATATCTTGATATTTTGAAATGTCCTCCCAAAGCACTTTGTAAATTCTGGATTTAATCCTTTGATGTGTACAATCTCACCAGTATGATGATTCTACTTGCAAAATATCTGCATTAAATATTTGCGTTTATATTGGAACAATTTTAAATGTACATGCAAAAAATGGGGAAATCACAACCAAGTGAAATGAACTTAGCAGTATTTATTTTATTATCTTACTTATTCAGTGCCATACTTCTGAAAAATGTCATATAAAGCTTATTAATACTTTCTCCTTTAAACACGTTTACTGTAACGTGCATCCGCTGTGTATGTCTTTGCCTATTTCTCCTGTTCTTTTATGTAAACACTGCAAATCAGCTTGTTGTGTTAAGTTAACGTGGAAATGTTGTTTAAAAGTGATTTATTTTTGACGTAGATTCCCACGTTCTCTCCAAACAAAAACGTCTTCTGGTATCTACAAACCTAATCCCATGGCCCTCGATTCCCCCCTCCTTGGATAACCGTGACCAGGATGACTGAGAATCTTCACAGACATCTATTGATAATGAATATCTTTATTTTAATCACCAAATTCACAGGTGCACATGATGCCTCTTTTGAAACTGTCTGTAAACTTTGCCTTCCTTTCACATCTGAATGCTGCCACAGAGACGCGTGCTTCATCACACACCTGTAGCCAATTTCAACATACACACCTGTTGCCAGTTGTGGAAACCTCAGCGTAAATCACCAACGGCTGCTGCAAGTGTGTTTGGATTCCAATCTCCCACACAGGAGCCTTTACTTTAGGTACGAGCTGTATGGAATAAAAACATTCCAAAGGCTTGTCACAGCACACATAGACAAGAATGATATGCACAAGGCCGGCTCCCTGAAATTGAAAATAAGCAAATATATTCATAATTTCCACATTAGATAGCCTCGTGTTTTATGCACCCCTCGCAGTTGAATTATTCATTTGATGCATTATTCAACAAAGCTTTATTTATCATTTCCTTGGGTTTTTGATCTTTGCCAGCTATGACTTTGTTCCAATATTAATGAAACCTGCCCTTTAACAAAGACATCATCTCTGGCATCAAGAATGGGCACAGAGCTCCAACAGCACAGAATGAGCAATGACTTTGTTACAGCAGCTCACCATAGCACGCTCACCTGTCTGCAATACTCAGGAGACACACACACACACACACGCACACACACACGCACACACAGGGGAAATTGACTTTTTAGCTGACTGCTGCTGCTGAATTTCAGACGGAATCGCTTTGATCTATCTATCGATCTATCTATCTATCTATCTATCGATCTATCTATCTATCTATCTATCTTGCAGGTGTACTGTGGGGTCATTGGTACAGATGGTTAGTGCGTTGGTGTGTTGGATATGTGTTTCCCCAGCTTCACCCACCACTCTTAATCCACCCACGTATGGAGGAGGGGACAGCGAGTCCGGCAAATGTGGTGTGAAGGAGATCAGGGATGATGGTGTTGAACGCTGAGCTGAATTCCAGATGCTGGATTATGTAATGCAGACTGGACTCCAGTTGAGTGTAGGGGGTCCTGCCAGCGTACCCTCAAACAAAAAATAAGTGTGCGAACTCTCCTCCTCTGAGCAACTGTGAAACAAAACACAACCAACTGTGAAATTTGTGTTGTGCCATTAACAAAGCGTGTCCCGACTGTGCAACAGGGTCGGTCTGTGTGTTGCTCACACTTAAAAACTTGTGCATCTGCTCATGTGGAGCTGTGTGTCAGTCTGTTGTGTCACGCTCTGTTATTTAGCGTCTGTACGCAAAAAGGGAAGGGAGGAAAACTGAGGGAAATATAAAGGGAGCCAATGAATTTGGGAATTTTCACAGTATTACATGGTCTGAGGAGAGGCACTTTGTGCAAAAAACCACAGTTCATTGGTTTACAGTTTTTAACAGCCTGCTGTGGATGAATAAAGCTTTGTCTGTCTGTGTGTGTTTGTTTTGGAGTAAGTGCTGCAGCATGCAGTGAACATTTCATGAGTGTCCAGTTTGGAGGGTGGAGTGAAGATCATGCCATCAGAGGAAGGGAGGGGCAGAGGGAGTCTGTGTGTGTCTTTGTAATCGTTACACAATTAATCATATAAACGATCAAAAAGACACAAACTTCTATTTTAGGGGAGTGGAGGGACTTTTAGGAGCAACTCTGTATCTTCCGTTTTTGTCTCCATTTGAGTATAAGGAGAGATATAACCTACAGGACTACCTAACTGTCCTCAAACATTAAGATGGTTCCTCTCTGCAGCTCTTCAAACAGACCCTCCCTGCTGTCTGGACTTTGTGAATTTAAAACAGGATTTTTCAAATGACATATATATGGATTATTTGAAAGCTACTTGTTTCGTAATTTGATGTCTCCTTTACCCGTATGGCCCCGTCTCCTCTGGTATATACGTATCATTGTTGTTCCTATGTCAGTTGCTTTAAGTGGCTACATTATCCACAACTCTGACTGCACTGAAAATTGCAGTGAAAGTGGCCATATTCCCAAAAATGAGTCTCAGATAGAATGCTCTCCTCTGAGGTGAAACTCATTTTGCTCTGTACATGAGTTGAATATTTACCCTCAAATGTCTGAGCTCACTGTCGGGTGAGATGTTCGGTCCAACCGTGGTTGCGCTGAACATCTCACCCGGCCCCCATGGGTGGGTCGGGTGTCAGCGTATGACGGAAACCCGTGCCATGGGCGAAGGTGTGAAGATCCTCGCGTGGCTTACTGGAGAAATACGTCTAATTAATCATCTAACTCAATTTGAGCCCAACTCGGGTGAGATTTATTTATTCTTTCCAATTGGTTGATTCTGTTTCATGATGAATATTTATGAGATTTTGAGTTGGGCTGCAGAAATCTCTATTTTATAGTTTTGGATGCTGGGAGCTAGGAATTATTTATAATTTGGCAATTGTCACACACACATCATTCCAGACTAAGGCTGAAGTACTCGTTCAGACAGGGCGGACTCGGGAATCATATCGCGCTGGTACAGATCCAGCTTAGGTCAACGTGTCATTGAAGTCAGAGGTCAAAGCTCAGTGGTTGGATGAACATTTACCATCCAGCTTGTCCTATAGCACAGAGGTCAGACTGATCAGTTGGTGTCATCATGGGCTTCTACTGTCAAACAGCATTTTCTAATTGCGAGATAAACACTCGCATAATAAATTATCTTGTCAATTTGCAACATTCTTAGAATGGGTTACCACCCAAACCCCCATAATACACAATCATCCCATATTTAACAATAAAACTGCTGTATCAATAAAGGACATTCACGTTTTTTTTCATTTATATCCATAGTACAACGTACATATACTCACAGCAGAGAGAACGTGAGTAAACCACACACACACCCTAAAATGTGGTGTCTTTTATCGAGTTTTGAGTTCCCTGTGTTCCGTGTTCAGTGAAAGTGAAAAGTGAAAGCCGAATGCTGACAGAAATGATGTCAGTGACCTAATTTTGGATGTAATTTCCCCTAAAATCTCCTGCATCACTTACACGGTTCCTTTCTGGGCTGCGCCCCACCCGTCCATCAAGTTTAATCAAAATCACTTGAGGATATTTTCAGCAATCACAAAATTGAACTGAATAATCCACAGACCCAACAAATAACATGGCCTCCCAGCCAGTATGTAAAATAGGGATATTAGTACACACACTCTTGTTTTCTTGTTCATAATTAGCTGACAAAAATCTAAAAATATTGTTTCTTTGGTTCAGCAAAACATTCCCACCCTCCTCTGACACGAGTGTTGACACATTTGACCTGATTGAATTTAGCTATAAAAGGCACGCACTCTTTTACTGCCAATTACACCCTCAAGCCACAACCAAAGACTTCTTGTTAGAGCGCGCTCTTCCTCAATCAGTAGTCGTCATCTTCAGACAGCCACTTTTTCCCACTCCACCGTCAGGGGTGATGAAAGGGAGCTCTGACCTCATGGGTGCTGAGAAAATGACTTGCTTGTCCCAGTCACACACACCTGATTCGGCGTCCTCATCAGCGGGTGCGCTGTGGTTTACACTTAAAAGATTCCAGTACGCGTGAAGAATGTGGAAGAAATTGAAACCTCTTCAATTTTTAAATAGCAACGACAGCGACATGAGCAGCGTGCGGCATGAATGCTATGAAATGAGAGGCAATCAGAAAAATGACAGGTTACGATGCCGTTCCACAGATAACGTTCCCGTAATCCAAGCGGTTTAATGTTACATCATATGTAGATTTATTTAGCTTGTACTGCAATCACAAAGGTATTTGTCGGTGTTAGTATGTTACTTGAGAAGATGAATAATAAGACATTTGACGTTCTCTCTGTTCTGTGACGGGTCATGTGACAAGTTCCAGTTGAGTATTTTGCTTGTATTTGTATTTGTACTAGCTACCTAAATTATGATATATCAGTGTAACAAACATTGCAGTTGCTTGGGAAAAATGAAAAAAAAATGATGGCACAATCATGGAGCTCATTCTGGAAAAAGCAGCCTATCTTTATGCTCTCCTGGTCATGTGACTACCTCGTGACCATTACGACTGGCCCCTAACATTAATCCACCTATTGCAGCCCAGTCTTTATTGACGGAGGTTTAAGGCAAAAAAATCATCCCAGATTATAACGTTAGAAAAATAGTATCATCCACACACACACACACACACACCTGCATACTATTGAAAGCACACGTATAACCTCTCTTGTATACGTGATCGCACATAGTTTCATTCACGCACACACCACTAACAGCACACAGATTACAACATGCGCTCACAGAATACACATCCATACAATTTCATGAATACAAGATTGATGATGTACTCGTTCAAATACTACTACATATGAAAAAGGTACTCATCATCAACTTTTATAATTTTATTGTGTTACTTTATTGTTTGAGAATAATAAAATTTTACAGCTACCAGTGTTGATTTTTTTGGGAATTTCTTATTTTAAAACACCCCTACTCCCCACACACAGAGGTGGGATTAAGGTTTCTAAGTAGCCAAAAATCTGAAGGCTCATTATAGTTCGGGAATTAGTTCCAGTTACATAATTCTTTACTTTTTTGCAATTCACAGTACCTCCTGCTCCCACCTGTAAATCAGCCAGCGCCTATTTTGTGGACCGAATGACTTACATAACTGAATAACTGTACTTTTTTCATGTTCGCACCTTTTGCCGTAATTCATATTTACAGAAATTTCGTAGCACATTGGAGGTAAAGTGACAAAAAGAAAAGTTTTTACAACTTATAATGACTGCTGCGCTATCAAATAATTCAAACAAATATTCATGAAACAGCAGCGTGTGGAACAAATAGAACTCTCTAGACTTTTTCACTGCAATATGGTGCCCAGGAAGAAGGGCTGCTTTTTGTGGCTGGTGGAAAACACATCAGGGTAGAGACTGAAAATGAGAAACTGAATTTGCTGTCATCTGAGCAACACAACTGAGTTCTCTGAATACAAATGGAGAGGAGTGCTGAGGAGAATATTGCACTCGTCTTGATTCCACCTGGATTGCATGTGCCGTATTTCCAAGTGAAGTGTTTGCTCCGACCGTTTTCTGTCCTTTGTTCTTCCCGTGCTATTTTGTTTTCAATTATTAGCCCCCCTTCGTTTTTTTTGGCAGGGTGAGAAGGTCAGCAGAGACGGAAGGGTGAAGGGACCCTGTACATACCAAATCAGCTGGAACAGAGACAGCTCATTGGCAGATTCCATTTTGATTAGACTGAATCTTCAGCGCTGTAAAGGAGAAAGAGGGGCAGAGGAGCGCAGAGGACCGATAACAGGCAATCAGTGGGTGCCACGGGTCAAACTTTACGGCCTTTGTTGAAGAAATAGTGTTGAGAGCGACGCATGCCTTCGTATGACTTGTTGCCGCGGCAATGAGGCTGCGTATACAGACGCAATCAACAATGTAATGTCATGTACGTGAACAGAGAGGCAGAAACAGGAGCCCATAAAACCTACATGCGGTGTCATTTGTATTCCCACAGTTCACGCCAGTGTCCTCCACAGGCTTGTTTTAGTGTCATAACACGGGCAATAAATACGTTAACCCTTTGTAAGCCACTATCAAGCATGGTGCAAAGCCTGTTACACTTCCATCTGCGTAAAAACTAATGTCAAAGATCCGATGTTATGCCGTAAATTCAGACTTTAGTATGGATCAAAACATTTTACTCACCCTAAAAGTTTCATTTAGGTGTTTTGAGCTTTCAAGGTCATTTTTTTTTGTGTGTAAATCAAGCCTTTGCTCATAAAGTTAGACAGAGTAATTGTCCCTAAAACACTGCAGACAATGATGACCAGTGGATGGTCCTGCTGCAGCCCAGAAACCGATTGAATATTATAATATATAATATAAAACAAACCATTACATCTAGTGGGAAATTGTTTCAATGGTCCAACTTTTTTGTCCAAGAGTGGAATGATTTTCCCTTGCAGTGGTTCTGTTTTATGCAGTCATACAAAGCAATAGCTGTGTACTTCCAGGAGTCAGCTAGATTGTCCTCATGTCACATGTCGATATCATCATGTGATATATAAGGAAAATCAGCTGTGTCTACCAGGGCTAGAACATGAATAAATAAATAAAAATGACAAAAAAAAAAGACTCAAATTGTGTTTTTGATTGTAAACATGCTATTGAAAAATCTGTAAACATGCAATCTAGAGTCAGTGCTTTATGAGAGAAGAAGGAGTTAAATCCACAAAAGTAACCAGCTTAATGCAGTAATAGCATATTTTATGTGTGTGAAGTTATTACCAGTGTTTATAAGCAGTTGGTCTGCAGTCAGATTTGTGAGCAGAGTAGGAACACTCAAAATTTTACTCCAACTACAAAAAAAAAAAGTGTGTTTTTCCACACTTGGCTGCTCCCTGGCTTCATTAAACACTGTGACACATTCTGTTTGGGCTTTCCTCCCACCCCAGTGTAAGGATGAGTTTGTGTGTCTGCGTTTTGTGTCCAGCTGACACCAGAATGAAGAACTAGTACTTTGAGGTTCTCATACTACATTTTCACATCTGTGTGTGTGTGTGAGATGCAGGCTGCATCTGGTCACAGAGAATGAAGCCAGATGACACGGTTCAGTCCGGTACACGCTGTTACTGTGATGCAGGCCAGAGTGATACCCAGCCCAGTCAAAGGAAGTACACTCTGGGTTATGGGCATTGTAAACAGGAAATATACTATAACAGCCTCTGGGGTTAATGGTGGAAAAATGACACAATAACTTCTCAATGCAAATGAACTGCCGTTATTTAACCTCGGTGGAAATACAGCCAACAGAGCAGAAGATTGATTTTTAACACACAAGGGGGAGGGAGGTGATATACACAGACACTCCTCACACTCACGGTGCAACGTAAACATTTCACTAAACCCCCTCCAGGCAGGACTACAATGCAGTATTCAAGCAGCCCCATTGCTCAGAATAAGAGAGAATAAGTGATGGAAATATGAGCAGAGGATTCCATTAGGGAACAAGCATAACTGTACATTTAACAAGTACCGAAAAAAAATGAGCCGGAAAAGAACCAGCAAAGCCACGTTCAGGTTAAGACAGGTACGTTTCATGTTTCATCATGTCACCTGTGCAAGCATTCCACTTATTTGCAAATTTCGTATGCACCTAAAACCATTTTTTTGTATATAATGAGTTCGTGTGGATGTGATACACATTTTTGCATCAATTACAGCAAAGCGTTTAATACAGAAGCGCTGGAAGATCCATCGATTTTACAGCTCTTACCAAGGTCCAGGTCAGAAAGCAAAGGAGCGATTGTGTCAACGCTCGTCTCAACTCAGTATTTGTCTCTTTTCATGCACAAGGAGTCAAACTAGAAGCATAAAGATGTGGACAAAGAGTGTTACTACAACAATGTGATAACCAGAGCGGAAGAAATGACTCCAATGCAAGGGTCGCTTCACACAGTACTGTCCAAAAACCAGGGTCTAATGGAGAGGACAGAGGTCATACAGGATGCAGCTAACATAGCAATCAGAGCAGAAAGGGAGCAAGCAAAGGGCAAAATCCAAAAAGATAGTACATGAGAAAAAGAGTAACAGGAGGAAAAAGCTGGGCATCCTGACAACAAGGGTACAAAGAGGATGTGGGAGCTGAGGGATGAGACGGTCAATGACGTGTGAAGATATACAGACGCAAGTGATCATTAATTAAAATCAAGCGATGCAGAAAACTGGTGGAAAATAGACGGATGTCAAGATAATTAAACAGTAAACAGGATGACAAAAGAAAGCAGAAGTGGCAAAACGGTGTTTTTATTTCAGCGAAGACGCAACATTTTTTTGTGTGTCTGCTCCGTCACGGCCCCATTTACTGTATGTACTCAACGATCGCATCATCGCTGATTATCACAGCCCAGCTGCAACAGGCAAAAAAAAAAGGATCCATCTATGTGTTTCATTCTACCCCATCTTGGCACTAATGAGACAATAATCATGCCTCATTTTCAATTTTTTTGGCACATCCATCCAAAACCACGATAAACATTTATGTGTAAGCAAATAAAGGAGAGAACACAAAGGGGAGAAATGCTGAGTATTTGTAGGGTGGGTCATGCTGGGTGATGTGATTGAGTGGGATAATTGTTTTGGCAATTTGGTTGATTTGGAGCCGTTCCAACGTTCGGACTTCAGCGTTGGACGGAGTGCAGCGCTGGGATATGAATGCAGTAGGACTCATTAATTATAGCCTAACTGTCTGAGAGCAGATTTAGAGTTTCATTTACTCCTGCCTTTTGTTTATGGAGATGCCTTGCAGATCAATCCATAAAATCACAATTGATAGCATTTAAATATTTTATAGACACAGTCTGAGAAATGATTTCCGTCAAAATCCAACTGAAGTCATGACAAACAACACACTCAGTAATGTTCTCTGACTATTTTTAGCACCACTGCACTTAACCTTATGAAATGTCAGGGCCCAGGCAGGTAAATTACCTTTAATCAATGACTTCATTATCAAGCAAAGCCTTGATTTCTATGTGTTTTTGACTGAAACATGGTTAAATCTATGGAACAATGCAGCAGCTCCTCCTCCTGGAGTTTACAGAGCTCAAGACGGGAGGGGGTGTCTACAGGTGCCTCCTTTGAATATCTACTTTTTTTGTTAATATCCTCCTGTTGTGCAAAATTAGCAATCGTCTAGAGACCACAATGATCTGTTTTTTTATAACTTTGGTCTGTGATTTGTATTACTTTAACGGTGTTGTTATTGCGGGCGATTTTACTACTCATATCGATAATCCCAAAGATTCAGAGTTCCAGGATCAACTCACAAAAAAGGTCTGAACTTTTCTAAGGTTGTGGCGACAGATGTTAACTTAGTGTTTTTTCTCAATGATATTGCAGATACCTTAAGCTCTAAAATGACAAACATTATCAACGCCATTATTACAAAGGCCAATGTTGTCTAATAAGAAAAAAAGCATCATCTACGGCATCTATAATTAAGACGAAGAAGAAGAAGAAGAAGAAGAAAAGTAAACAATGCAAGATGATCCTTTTTCTGTGAAATTGGCCCCAACTGAACATTATTTTTCAACCGAAATTTCAGAGAGAATTCTTTACAGAAGGCAAATAGTTTGTACCTCCATCTCTGGCAAAAGGCCTCTGTCACTCACACCTCCGCTTGGGACTATTTTAGTCAACATAGAAGTTTTATTCTATAGCGTGTGAAACCTTGAAGGATGCTGTTCTCCCGTTCAGTCAAAAGACTCGCTGCCATGATGCTCTGCCTACAAGCTTTTTCAAAAATGGTTTTAATTGCATGGCATCAGATGTACTGCGGCTCGTCAACACTTGTCTTTAGGAAAGCTTTTTTCCCAAGGGTGCTGAAGACTGCGGTTATCAAAGAGGAGAATAACTTGGACACTTTTTAAAGTTTTAAATGACAAGACTTGAGTTTTTGTGTTATTGGATCTCAGTGCTGCTTTTGACTGAATCGCCCGACAGTGCTACGTTGGTTTGAATCATATTTACAAGACAGTGACTCCTTTGTTTTTCGATTGATAACTTTGAATCCAAGTGACCGAACATTTAAGCGATGTTCCGCAAGGGTCCATCCTTGGACCGCTTCTATTTAACATCTACACGCTCACCCTGACTCACATATTGCAAAATCTCCGAGCATCATTATGCAGATGACACACACATTTACATGATGATGTCCTCAAGTGATTACAGTCTATACAATCATTGAATAAGTGTATGGACCAAATCAACGATTGGTGTCAGAATCTTCCACGACTGGAAAAAGATAAAACAAGAATGATCATTTTTGCCCTGAAGAAGAAGATGTGAGTGCTGATCATGAATCCATGTCACTAAAATGTACAAATCAAGCCAGAATCCTCAGGTGTAGTTATGGACTCAGACTTACATTTCAGCAGCAACATGAAGACAATTACAAAATCACTCTCATAGCAAAAATGAAAAGAGTTTCATCTCAGCTATCTCAGCATCTATTTTTGCATTTTGAACGCATTTATTTTTCAGCGGGCTTGACTGCTGTAGATGGTGTCTTTACAGGCCTGTGTAAAAAAAAAAAAAAAAATCAATCGTACAGCTGCAGCTCTTCCAGACTCCTCACAAATACTGAGTGGAGCTCATTACTCCAGGCCTCAGATCACTGCGCTGGCTTCCTGTGTCAGAGGATTGCCTTTAAAATATTACTACTTGTCTATAAAGCACTAAATGGTCTACGGCCAAAATACATCTTGGATCCGCTTGTGCTTCTGCTCAGCACGTTTAAATCAAAGATGTCACAGAATTTAGCAGAATTTGTATCAAATCATGGACTTCATTATACTGTATAAAAGAAAAGGTTTTCCTACATATCAGCAGCACATCACTACTCTAAAATAAGAATAAAAATCATATTTTCCTCTCTAGACTGGCTTCTTGTTACTTCCAGGGCTGATTACAAAAACTCAACATATCCCATGGGCTGTCTCCATTACACTACAAACCTTATAACCCCTCCCATTCCTGACACGATTTAACAGCCCAGCAGGTGGCCTGCCTGCTCACTATTCCGAGGACCAAGACAAAAATCCATAGGAGATACAACCCTCTCCTCTCTGGAATAAACTCCCCACAACCATCAAAGAGGTTGAGTATGGTGCATCACCTCTTCTATCAATCGGAGGTAAACGCAGTCTCTGTAGTGAAGACAAGAGATTATGCAGCCTTGCTGTATGTTTGGCTAAACTGGGATTAGCTCCTTTTTGTTAAGGTCTTCCCACTTCTCAGATGATTTGGCTCCACGTCGCCCCTAACAATGCAGGACACACACGCCCTGCCAAGACTTTTCAGACACCGTGTGTGATTTGGGGTTATAAAAATAAACTTCACTTGACAGCTGGTCTTTTAGGTTCTCGTCTCAAATTGTTCCTCGATCTTCTAAGATTGTCTGATTTGTTTTAATGTGGTTGAAGTGGCACAAAGTGAAGCGATGCTACGAGACAGAAGTGGAAAGTATTTAAGCATGATTTTTAGAGTCCATACTAAATAATTGTATCTCATTTGGAAACACTTCACTTTTTGATTCATAACATTTCTGACTAGTCTAATTCTTGCATATTAAGCTTTTACATACCACATATATTACTTTGACTGTGATTGTAACTTACTTTTATTCAACCATAAATGGCCTGGACATTTACAATTAGTGTAAAACAAATTCAAATTCCAAACCTATCCATGCCTCTGCTACTAAAAAAAGAAAATCAATCAATTCCACTAATGACTGTATTTAATTATTTTCGAGAGTTACTTATTTGCCATTTAAGTTTGCCAATTAACCGTATCTCTGAATTAAACAGTTTCCACCCGCTGAATTTCAATGTCAGTGAGAAAACCGTAGAAAACCCAGCAACAAAATACAAAACTGGAAACAAAACTACAACTCGCTGCGGCCAAACTGACTTCGAGCAAAGCTATCACTGCAAGGATCAAAAGAGTTAATAGTTGCGCAAACAACTGTAAGAGCAAAGTAGAGGCAGTGTGTCATCTCATCTGTACAAACCTCCTTCCCATCACCAATGCACCTGTCTGGATGATGCACTTTGGGGACAGGTTGTACCACTTCTCAGTGTTCCGTCTGAGTGGGATGCCTGTTTCTACCTGATAACAGACACTCCAATTTCACATGCTGTGCCTCTTCTATCCATTTAGTAATGCAACGTACGTTCTCTGCTTTAAAAGCAGTGTGGGAGCTGACCATCCGGTACAAAAACAAAATCGCTTGTGTCATTCAAAATGAATCCATATTATGTTCCTATTACAACAAATAAGAATAACCATAAAAAAATAAAAAAAATGCTATGTAAAAAATGCCGGTTCCATTTGGTCCATATTTCTAGTTAATGTTTTTACTGAAGCTTTTACAGAATTCACATTGCCAGAGTTTTATTTGCTTGTACACAACAGCTGATGTAAACAAGGTCTCCTTTGTCATTTTCTTTATGCAGTATTTTAAACATTTGCTGAATTTTTTTGAAACATGGTAAGAAATATTACCAGTCATAAAAAAAGGAAACAGAAAATTGCAGAAATAGCTTTTAAATGTTGACATTTGGTTTTGTACTTTTTTCTCCCATAAAGCTCAAATGAATCAACGTCAAATAATATTTTTTTTCCAATCAAAAAACAAAGAAAATCTCGTCCGAAACAATCTTGTTTGTTTGCCGATTGATTAAAAAATATAAATGTATGTAGATTGGATGTTGTGTCAAATTTTCCAAGGACTATATGCCAAAAAATATCACTGTAAACTCATCTGGCTGCCATAAACATGAAAAATTATGTCTGTATTGATGCAAGGTCAATGATGTATAAATTTCAGTGCTTCAGCGGAGGCGACACAGATGACATCACAGTACTACTTTGGAGACCGACACAGATAGGAGAAACTTCTGTGATATATGAGGGTCATTTATAAAGCTTCATACACTGTACACACACCTACGCCACATTTCTAAAGTCATCCCATCAGAGTGGGATTTGGCACACTGCTACTGAGGGAACCATGGTTACGCTCTAATCTCATCTGATCTGAAGTCACAGTCAAAACATGTCCTATACAATGCATCAGCAGCGCCGATAGCATGTGTGTGTGATAAACACACAATGCCAGGTGATTTGTCCCCCTTACTCAAATACCTGCCATTTGGCCGGACAGGATCCATCTCGTATTTGTGTGTCTTCTGAGCGATGGGGCGACTTGAAATGGAATGAAGACAAATTATTCAAGCTCCAGCAGGCAGGGCAGCACCAAAGAGAAACAGCACATTCAGCAAAAAAACCTGCAGCTTTGTACACACAGAAAGCAGGTGGTGACTGAAGACATTTGTTTGTGCGTGCCATGCAGTGTATAATACCATGAAGGAGCGAGGAACAGCGAAGCAGTGTCGTTCTTTCAGAAGGAAACGTACAGCAAGGTGCCAACTGTTCCAACGTCACTGGGCTTTGTCTTTGAGTGAATGAGGCTTTGGGTATGGATCGGAAAGAATAGACTGCTGTCCAAAATGAGCTTCCTCATAATAAAGATAATCCCTTATATCCGGAGAAATAGAGAGAGAGGGAAAAGAGAGGAAAATTAACCTGGGAATGTCCTCAGGGAGATACTTGACTTCTTTTTTTACAGTCCTACATCAAACAACCTGGACTGAGATAAGCTGGGTACATAGAAAGTCAAAAAAATCCAAATAAAACTACTCCACGTACCAGCATTATCAAATTTTACTTTTTATTCACTTACTTGATACAGTAACACATGAAATCTAAAGAACGTGTAAGAGTGTGTTGATAATTGCACCCTCCCGCTGCAGCTGTGTTAACCAGAAGCAGCTCATGCCCTGGCTCGGGAGCTTTCTTTCTCTCCACCCATACACCTCCCACAGCCTTTCTCCGTCTCATCTCGTCTCTATCCTGACAAAATCATTCCGCCTCCTTAAGCCCCAAAAATGAAGATAAACTAGGTCAACGCGATGCTGTTGTTTCGACAGCTCCAATGACAAAGCACATGTCTTAATGCTACGTGACTCTGTGTGAAGTGAATGCTATCCCCCACATCTCTTTGTGGGGTTCTCTGATAAGAGGTAATTGCCTCTCAGCTTATCAGAGGCCCAAGATTAGCAGGAATGCATCATACTGAGCACCCCTCCCCCAGGTGAGCAGCGAAACCATCTGGGCCTTTCCAGCTGGGACAGAAGTGTATGTATTGTAACACACCAGTGGTTTGTCAACGGGAGAGAGGCTGTCAGAGAGAGAGAGAGTCCTCTTTTGATGGTTATTTCCTGTGTTCCATACACCGCACAACCCTGGGAAAGGCTCAAACAAACACAGCCTCACATGGGAGGTCACAAACACAACAACAACATCCACGCACGCTAAAACACACACCTTCGACACAAACTCCTTATGAACACAAAGCATGATGGGAAATCCCAGCTTGTGATCTCCACACACTACAGTATCCACAGATATCCACTGGACTGCTGTGGCCAGATAAGGTGCCTAACTGTGAATAAAAAAACTCAAATGCCTCCATTGAACCTTTATTACATTTAGGACAAGAAACCAAAAAGAATAGTACTAGTACAAAAAAAACTCCTGCAATAATGAGATGCAACCAAAAGTGCTACTTGTCAATAATATCAATAAAAGAGGTAGAAAAAGGACCAAGGAGCGCATACAAACAGGCCCTGCAAGGCCTCAATTGGTATTCAATATCTGGCGTGAATCACTTTAATACAAAAGATTTTACACTTGACTGACCAGGCTGAAGAAAACTAATTAATCCACTGGGTGAGATAACTCAGGGGGGAGGCGCGAGTACGGTGGCTTGTAGGATCTATTATGTCCTGGTATTTTGGTAACCGCTGTATTGTAAGGAAAGAGACCAAGTCTTTTTAAACTGTGACATATTCCATGTGTGCTGGTCTGCCTAGCAGCTGCTCCTGGCTATAGTCACAGTATTTCTTGGGCAAATGGAGGCCCTTGTGATACTGGCACCCTGTCCTTCAGGGAACCATGTAGGCATAGCCCCAGGACCAGATAATTGATATCTTTGTGCAGGGCACGTAAAAAAAAAAATCCCACGGGCACTAACTGGAGCGTTGCTGTAATTAGCCCCATGAGAGGGAGGCACTGCTACAAGCTGAGCTCAGCCTATTGCTGGAGCCCCGAGAGACAAGCAAAGGTGGTTCGCTGTCCAGGAAGGTGTGCAGGGCTTCCATTCTCAAAGGGGAGGACACAGAACATGTTTCCCTAGTCCAAGGAAGTGCCCTGTTGACCTGTCCACCCTGGGGACTGTCAGTATTCTGCATCACTGGGGGGTACAAGACGGGTTGGTCCCCATCAGCAGGTGTAGGGACAGGGGAGTTCTTTTCCTCTAACCTATTAGAGAGATTTCTAGTTGTGGTCAGTTGCACACAGTCTGTCTCCTCTTGCCAGAACAGTGGTGGACAGGGAAAGACTCACGTTATTGTCTGTAGCCCTGTACCTATTCTTCATGCCCGTGCCAGTATGCCGGTGTGGAAAATCCACTCTCACAGGGGTATGGAGTTGCGAATCGCTAAAAGACTCAAGCGCAGAGGTAACCAACAGATGAACCTGATGGCCACGATTTGTAATCTTAACTGGAAAAGTCAAAGTCAATCAGCAGTCGGGTTTCCGTCAAACAGACAGCTGCCCTCACTCACACAGCTGAAGACCTTCAGTCAATATGACTGAAAAACATCCACACACTCATGAGACATAGATAGTCAAGTCTATTTGTGTAACCGGGCCCGAAGAGGCCTCGGCTAAATTTTATTACAAGGGCAAATATCGACAAAGATACCAATGCCACTTTCACCCAAAGAATTCAACCATGCGGAGTGGTTTAAACCCAGGTTCCCACTTTCAGCCACTTTTAGCCACAATGAAAATCAGAGTTATGGATTCAGGAAGTAAAGAAAAAGAAGTTTTGAATTAGGAATACATGATGAAATGTCTGCTGAGCCAAGATAAAACAAAATAAAATGTTTTAAAACACTAATGCTTCGAACGTAAAGCGGCCATAAATATATAGCTGAAGAAATATATAATAAATAAAGACCAAAATGACAAAATATAGACAAACTTAAAGAAGTGCAGGTACCATTAAAGTCCAATCTAAAGAGGGGCAACGATAAAATAATAGAAAAAAAAAACTCACTAAAAAATAGATGCCTGAAAATATGAGAAGAAAGAGCCACGTTGCACTCTGCTGTAGTAAACCTCTGTAGAAACAAAATTATATTGTGACAAATATGTTAAAATTAATGATCCTCTAAAACAAAGATCAGAGCTAAAAGCAAACCTGTAAAACCCAATTAAAATGCAATAAAATATCAAATAAAATGGAACACAAGGCTGTTAAATAAAACAAGAGCAGCATAAAACAAGACACAAATGAATTCCAAACAGGGCGTTGAGTGAGATAGCAGCGACGCCGTGCAGGAGTGGAAGGGAGTGATCAGGGCGTCCTGCTACAGGTGTTTATATCGCCGTACTCACAGAGGTGCTAAGTGAGTGTGGGTGTGACTGAAGCTGACTTAACCTGCTGGTAGCATCCATACAGCCCAGTGTCTTACACAGCGTTTCAAAAGGTTTTACACACCCACGTAACGACAGTTATAGTAAAAAAACCCAAAAAAACATATATAAATGACATCAAATAAGATAACAATGTAGGAGAATAAAAGAGAAACAACAGCAGAGACCTGAATCGATAAGAGAAACTCCAAGTACACAGAGATGTGGTCAAAAGAACGAGAGAGCGAGAGAGAGAGAGAGAGAGAGAGAGAGAGGGAATGGAGTGTAAGCGGGTGTGGGGAGCCCGTATTCGAAACCAAAAAGGGCCAAGATGGTTGATGTTTTCCTGCACGAACGTGCAATTACTCACAGGCAAAGTGTAATGAGAATAAGAATGTTTTTTAACAGGATTTAAAGATAATGAGACAGTCTGCCTCTTTGAATGGCAGTGGGGAGTTTGATCCTCAGAAAAGCAGCGCCGTAGGAGAAGGCTCTTTCCCAAGGATTTTGTTCTGGTTCTTGGGATTATAAGCGGGCCCGCCTGCTGGGATGAGGTGATTCAGGGTCATGCTCCTAGTGTCCTACATGCCAAGACACTGTGGGGCGTATGACAGGCATTTAGAAGGCGTTTGTCCGAACACAGTATTTCAGTATTTCTCAAATTTCTCTCTTCTGCTTCCAGCTGTAAGACTTTCTAAAGAACAGCAAACCGTTTTCTTTGCTATTTCACTGACATATGTTAGTCATTGTTGTTTGTTGAAAGGTATCGGTGAGGCGAGTATGTCGTTTTCTTGTAAGAGGCAAGCGACATCGCTACACACAATGAAATAGTTGAGCTGCAACTAATGTCCCTTTGCAGAAATCTTTGTGGGCTTTGAGCAACATAGATCGACTGACACGCGAGAAGGCATTATTGAATGTTGGGATCAAACTTTCCGCGGCTTTTGAGGTTAAATACTTACTGTTGCAGCTGCGATAAATCAATTTCTTCCATATGCCCCCGAATTCTACTCCCCATTAATTAAAAGAAATGCGAGAATGAAATTGCTGCCCCTGCAAGCCACCTTATCGAGTGTAAACTGCTTATTGAGGCACACTAATTAAAAGTAAACCCACATCCCAGGAGCCCCAGCTGTTGTGTTAATGACCTCTATTCATTCAAGCAACAGGTTATAAGTGATGAACACTACGAGATTTTTGATACAACGTAGACTCAATTAAGCCAGCCCACAGAATATAAAAAGGAGGTGAGGGGGAAGAAAAATCCACTCGAGTTTTCTTTGAGGTTTCCCTGAGCGGCGCTATCAAGGAAAATAAGGTGCAATGTCACAGTAGAGTTTAATTAGCCAAAGAAACGTTTCAGTCAACCTTGAGTGTCAGCGTGCAGCAGGGACTCAAGCGCAGACAAAACATGAAGTAAACCAAAGTTTATCACAGCCAAAATCAAGTCCAAAGAGTTAAAAACGTAGTCGGGGTACGGGCGAAGATCGGAACAGGGAAGACACGGCAGTTGACAGGGCCTTGTCAAAAGAAATGATCAAAACCTTTACTGAAGTGAAATTAGCAACACCTACAACATAGTATTTCCAAAGATTAGTCAAATTAAACAAGTCAAATCTTGATGAGATGACATTATGTTACTCATCATTGACTCAAATATCAAAGAACCCACTGCGGATAGTGGTTACAATTATATTTGCAAATCGACATCCTCCAGAATTAACACTACATCGAATGCAATACCCACACAAATCACAGGGGCAATAACATCTGTAACATCAGCAGCACAGCATCAGCTAATCCCATTTTTACCCTATTTTTACACCTCGCACTAACATCCATCCTCGCTGTCCAGATACGTCGTGTAGATAATGAGGTGACATGTCAATGCAAACTGCAAATGCCTGCAAAACATATAGTGGTTCCCTGTCATGAGTGGCGAGGTGTTAACGCTACATGAAAAACACATTCTTTTATGTAATCTGCCCACAAGTTTGAAACGTCATCCCGCTCG